>JABWDY010002157.1:0-10396 GCA_013358455.1 Thalictrum thalictroides | reverse complement strand
TTAGTCTATGATTCTCTTTGTGAGTGTTAGGTGATATGCCTTGGTGAAACATTGAATGATATAGGCAGTATGTTCTATTCATATCTTCTTCCCTACAATATCCACTTATTAATGATGTATAAGTTACAACTGTGGGCGTCAACCCAACTTTAGTCATCTCATCGAACAGCTTCTCTGATATGCTCAGTTTCCTCAATTTGGAACACCCATCAATCAGGGAATTAGATGGATACACACTTGGTCTTACTCCTTCCTCTACCATTTTATCAAGGAAAAGAAGTGCAACATCCAGTTTTCCATTTTTAATTACAGTGTAGGTTACAATTTTGAATAAGTGACATCATTGAGAGACAATCCCAAGCCCTTCATCTTTTTAAAGTGAGACTCTGCTTCCTCTAGCTTCCCTTCTTTGCAGAGAGAATTGATTAAGACATTGTAAGCAAACAGATTGGGTATTAACCCCAGCTTCCCCAAGTCTATTTACCAAGCTAAAAGCTGCAGCAGTCTTCCCATTTTTCCTTAATGCTTCAACAAGAAACGAACAAGCTGTCTCACTTGGAAAAAACCCATTTCTGATATGAACAAGATTCTGACACCACCTCCATCAATGCTCAATTCTGTCACCATCTCGTATATTATACTTGGATTTAAACTTTCCCCCTTTGGTCCTCTTTGGCTGTGTCCAAGTGACTGTAGCACCTGAGAACATCTTCAAGCTTCACCCAAAATGCAAAAGAACTGCCAGGCATTGCCCTTACTCCAACAGATTCAAAGCGGGTAGACCTTTAGATTAGACAATTCCTACTGCTGTGCTGAAGGCTAAGTCAATGGTTTTTTACAAGTACTAGAAATCGCTTTGGCGACAGTGAAGTCACCGGATGAATTGAGCTTAAGCGAAGCGATCTTTCTTTTCGCTTTAAGATTGATTTTCCCGCTGAAATCAAGTAATGAAATTGAAGGTCTATCTCTCTCCCTTCATTCATGTGCTTATTATCAGACCTTTGTTTTCCTCCCACTAGGGTAGTACCTGCCATTACAGTAGTAGAGTAGCTGATTAACATTAACATTGTATACTAACTACTAAGTGTCTGATTTGTGCAGTAAATAAAATGTGCAAGAAAACCTAGCTTCTAATTTATAAAGGCATAACAACTCAATTAGAAAGCAATGTGCCAATATACCAGCTCAATCAGTTACTTAAGTTTTATAACAATTTAATAAATGTAAGTTGTGAGGTGTTGTACTGATATCACTTAAGAATCTATTTTTAAATTCTAAGGTTCAACACAAAGGGTTCAATCCTTTGCTAGCAAAGAGTTCAATGCATTGAGCTATGTTTATTGTATATAACAGACACAAACAAATGCCCAATGCAAGAACTTCAATAATGCAAAGAGTTCTCTGTAAATAACGCATCAAGCTATTTGCATTGAAATCTAAATATCTGCACAATGCCAAGAGCTATCTGCCTGCATGGCATTGAGTTCTTTGCACTTGATGTAATTAAAAAAAAAACTAAGGAAGCAAAAAACTCAATTCATACAGTTATTTGCAAACAAAGCACTAAGTTCTTTGTATTGAGTTATTTGCATTGAATTATGTATTCAAGTCTCAGAAGAATCTTAGCAAAGAGTTCAATGTGTCAATGCCAAGATCTTGCGCTCACAATCCCATTGAGTTCTTTGCATTGGATCCAAAGAACTCTACAATCCTAATGTTCTAACACAAAAAGTTCATTGCTTGATATCAAAGAGTTCAATGCAAATAACTTTTTGTAAAGAAGATGCAATCTCATCCAACATAAGTAATATCTAAAAACAAGTTTTAAGTTTCATATTTCAAAATTAGGGAGTTCAATGCAAAGAAATTCACTTTGATTGAAAAAAAAATCATTAATGTCAAGAGTTCTTAGTATTGAATATCACATATATCAAACATATGTTAAATCAAACACAATACCATAAAATGAAGGTTATAGTATGCATTGAGCTCTCGGCAAGCATTGCCCTGATCTATATCTTAGTAAGCAAAGAGCGCTTAGTAGTCTAGACAAACATATTTCTAATGCACAGATCTCATTACTAACATTGCATTGAGTTCTTTGCACTGAACTCAATCAAAATAAAGATACACCAAAAATCTTATGACATCCCCTCACGATTTCATCGCCATGTTGCATTAGTCTATTACATAATATTTTGCATTAGTCTATTACATAATATTTTGCAAAATTCAACAACAGGACATAAAAAGGGAATTGATGAATTAACCTCTTGTGGAAGTAATCCAAGTTTCACCCAAGCTTAACATCAATCCAAGTTTACCACTGAGTTTTTTTTATAAATATGTAATCATAGAAAAAGAGTTCAATGCATCATTGTCAAGATATCCCTGCCACAATTACAAAGATTTCTTTGCATTGAAACTAAAGAAATCAGAACAAAAGTCGAGATAAAATTACTTGAAAACATGAAAATCCCTAAAAATTGAAATTACGAAAAGATTGAATCATATCATTCAAGTAATGCTTCTAGTTAGAAGAATTTGTTGAGTAAAACAAATATCATTAGAATCAAGTACGACTTTGTTATACGAAATTGTAGAAATAATGCAGCAAACAAGAATTTCTAATAAATCTAAATAAATATTTATTAACTTACTCGTTTAGATCGATGGACGACAGAAATTGGTCTTTTTTGTTGCGATTTGGTAGGTAGAATCTGAGCTTCTTCTTCGTCAATTGAAATCCTTTTTATTTTTCAAGCTTTCTTCATGGTGTTCATTCGTATATGGCTGTTAAATTGTAGGGGTATTTTTCGTCTATAATTTTTATAAAAAAGTCGGGCTTCGTTGTTGGACATAAAATCAGGGCCTTTTTTTCAATTGGTTCCTTAACTAGGCTATTCTTTATTTTCGGACCTTTATGAGGGTCTGTTTTTTTTTTCCCTGTACTTCTGATAGCTTATAAGCTATTAGAAAACAAAAAATGATGTTTGTTTTTTTGGGTAGTTATGGTCTTAAAAGATTTTCTAGTAGAAAATTGCCTAAAAAGTGGCGGTTGCTATAAGCTCTATTTTCAAGCTAATAAGCTATCACATAAAAAAACAAACAACAATATGGTACTTCCATTCTTCTTTTACAAGATAATTTTCGTTAACGCTTATTTCTCGATTTGTTTTTACCGACAGTGCAGTTGTGCTTTTAGTTCCACAAGCTCCATGTACATAAAAGGAAGCTATTAGAAAAGAGGCTGTGGATGCCGGATTTTTGTAAACAACAGGTAAGTTATGAGGTTTACCTGGGCAGTATTGAAATAATCCACATATATAGAGCTTGTATTGTATTCCCAGTCAAATGATAGAACACCAGGTAGACTGCTTTCTTCGGCTTTAGAAGTGTCACTCATCAACTCTTGAGCCATTAGTTCAACAGGAACTTCGCTATTACCATATCTTATAAGATGTTCCTTAAAATTGTGTCTCAGGTGCTGAGACTGCGGTCGAAGTTATTGCTTTCAATGAATTATGTTCGGGAAAACAGATTTTTGTAGACATGAGAATTACTCTGAATACATAGTTCAGTTACCTCTAAGAAACGCACGATTAGATCCCCTCTGCTCCTTGCATCTAGGAGTGTACATGTAGATGGTTCTAAGACATTTGCATGAAAGGCTAGCTTAACCATGTTCCTCCACCAATCTCATCTCTTCTACCTACTATCTCTTTCCCTTCCCACCATGACACTGGCTTACTAGGCCTTCAAATCAATCACAACAGAAACCATGCATATATATCAATCAGTAAGTTAGGAAAAAAAACTCAAAATTGATCCAAGAACTGATCAACTCACCTTAATTACATAATACTCATCTCTATTGAACAACAAAAGAAGTGGATACAAAAGCTGCTATACACATTTATTTTGCAAAAAAATGTTCAAAGTTTCTGATATGAAACTTGCAGTGAACTTTAAGAGCATTCCCAATGGGAGGTGGAGTAGGAAATCCACCTCCAAACACACATTTCGGTTTCCCAATGGGAAGGTGGATTCCATCACTTCCATCCCACCTTCTGAAATGAAGCACACAACATTTCTAGTGCCTGGCCATCACCACACGGCTGCCGTGCCAATTTAAGTTCATACGGCATTCCTATTGCCGTGCGTATTTTTGAAGCCATACGGCATTCCTATTGCCGTGCGTGTTTTGATCACCATACGGCATTAATATTGCCGTGTACCACTAACAAACCAGTAACGGCTATATGTTGTAAATTCTATATAAACCTTATTTTTTTTCCTATTCTTCACACATTTTCTCTTCTTGAACTAAAATTTTTTTTCTTCTTCTTCAATTTAAGTTTTTTACTGATCCATAATTTCCCAAGCATCTCAACAACCAAGTCAATCGCAAGGAAAAGTACCACAAATACCTTGGACAATGGGCGAAGATCAAGTTTTGTGTGATGCTTGGTGTACGGTTTCCAAAGATCCGATTATCGGTACTAACCAAAGTAGCAAGGGCATGTGGAAGCGTATACACGGAATCTTCAAGAGAGAACTCCCCCGTAATCAAAACGGTCGAACTCCCGACGCTCTATAAGGTAGATGGAAGCTCATCAACAAGTTCGTGAGTAAGTTTAACGGAATGGTGTTTACGGTTGAAAATGAACCGCCAAGTGGAAGCACTCGTGATACAAGGGTAGTCAAATAAGTGGTATCAAAAGTGATGACTTCGCCAAACTCTTCATACGCTGCTCTACTCCTTGCGTCAGCCCAAAACACATATTTTATTCTAGCCTCCTCATCCAAATCAAGCAAATAATAAAAAGTAAAGTTATTCGCCTGCATTTTGGTGAAATAGTTCTAAATAGCTACTGCATCCCCATCTCCAAGCCTTAATCGTCTAGCTTTGCCAAGGTAATTATAACAGTCTTTCTCTAGAAAAGGAATATTATCATGTTCGCCAGCTTCCACCACAAATGAATTAAAATTTTTGTTAGGCCTAATACCTGCTCGATCATTCATTTCGAGCCTTCTTTTCACAAATGGTTGCATTGTACGATTCCTTTTGCAGTAACGTGACTTTCCAAGGCTCAAACCATGGTTATGATCAAGATCAACAAGTGTTACCCGCCACCTTCCATTGCTATCCAAAACAACATTTAGCTTAGCACTGCAATTTGTTTTGGTAACAGGGTGCATTTTGAAAGAGTTTTTTGAATTGCTTTCAGATATTCTTGACCTTGCACATGCATACATCACCCATCTAACTATTTCATCATCCCCTTTCTTAGAAGATCTTTTCATCACCGGAAATCCCTTTTTATTACCATAATTCCCATAGTACTCAAACAACTCTGCAGCTGTTGCAAAATCCATTCTGACCTGTAAATCAATTTTATTTTCTTCTATCATAATATCATTTTCTATATCTTCATCAACGCTTTTGTCTTCTTCTTCATTGTGGCAATCATTGGGATCATCAAATTTCAAGGTGTCGTTTTCCATATTCTGAATTAAAAAAAAATTACAATAAAAAACCAATGTATACTCATAAACTTATCAGAACGAAAATATGATAAACACAAAATTTAGAAGTTCAGAAATTAATTAGATTAAAATTAAAACCTTTGAGACAAAAATAACAATCCAATTTTTCGATTTCAGAAATCGAGCAAGTAGCATTAGCAAAAAGTAATATATATATATAGTTAAAACCATGGTGTATGAGCTTGAAACATGGTGTGTGCGGCACTTGTTGTTAGGAACAATGTGTTGGAACATTTTGACAGGTCTGACACCTAGTTCTAGAACTGCGGTCTGTCAGATCTTGCGACACATATTTCAAGTGTTTGTAGAGATCGAAAACTTGCATTCTTGGGTGGAATGGATTCCCCTTGTCGAGTACTACAAAATGGTATACTCAAGAGTCAAAATCGGATCCAAGATGAATTAGAAATTTACGTCCAAAGTCGAGTACTTGTCATGGACATTTGTGGAAATTAAATGGGATAATCCCACATTGTGAGATGGAAAGTTTGGAAACAACTTAATATACACATGGTTGAACATAAAGGGTGTAGCCCTTTAGGTTACCACTAATGTGTAATGGAGCGGAGCCATGCATGGGCTTTGGCCCAAATCCAAAACCACACGCGCGTGCCGCCGCCGCCGTCCGTCCGACCGATCGGCTTGACCCGGCTCGGTTCGGATTGGATTGGATCAAGACTTGTCTAATATCTTTTTGGCCCAAAATAGTTTTGTGATTGCCTTATTAAAAAGACTTACAGAGCAAGTAATTTCCAAGAATATGTATTTCCATATCCGTTTGTTTCCAAGTAAATGGTTTTCCAGAACCATCTATTGCTAAGTATATATGGATACTCAGTATCATATATTGCTAATTACATAGAATAAAATATCTCTGTAATTTCCATATCACGAAATCTCATTGCCTATATAAAGAGAAGTATGTCATACACTTTAGACACACAGTAGAAACAAAACATTCTTCTCTCCTTCTTGTCAGTCAGTCTGTCCGTCTTGAGAGTGTAGCATAGTTCTAGTTCGACAGATTTTTGCAGGGTGTGCTCAACCTCAGAAGTTGCAGTAGTAGTTGTATCCTGGGAGACTATTTGCGGGCGATTGTGTCTAAACCCCAAGAGTTTATAACACAATTTGCATTTACCCCAGCAAAGGTTCAAAATTTGTCTTAACCATACCAAGATAACGATTCTGTCAATGAGCCGTTAACATATGCTGATGTGGCAATTGTGGGCCAATGTAGACGTGGATTATAAAGGTGCTTGTGGTTTTCCAAATCATTGAAACAACCCACAAAGTTCACAATTTTTTTCTTCTTCTTCTTCCCCAAATCGTTTTCCTCACTTGCTTAACAGAATGGGTAGTAAAGGTGCTTCTTCTTCAAATGCTAACAATCTCAGGTGCTTTATATGTAGAAGTGGTGGACACTTTGCCAAGGATTGTGTATTTCACAATTTTGCTTGTGTGAAACTTCGTGATGATCACTGGATGAGGTTTGGGGTGAGTACACAACCTCGATCTCTTGGAAGGGAATTCTTGAGTTGTATGTATGCCAGTGATTGCAAGGGGTTTCTGTGGGTGGATGAAATTGCAGATGTGAAGCTGAAAAAACAAGAAATTTCAAGTAATTTGTTGAAAGAAAATAATAAAATTGGTGAAGCTGCTGAAGATTTTGTTACCCTCAAAATATCAACAGATCAAAAGCTAGAAATGAGTGCAGAAGGAAGTGGTAAAGCAATCAGTGAGCTGGTGAAACTTTTATCCAAAACTGGCATGAATTAAACAATGTAATTGTGTAAGAATGACCTGTAATAGATTTAAGAATGACTTGTAATGAAAAAATCAGTGCTTTATCTACTGATGTGAGTGTGCTTGATATTCATGAACATAATTTAGATTCATAAATTTAAATGACATTTATAAACATTTCAAACATAGTTTTGACATTCAAAAACATAATTCAGAACACTTTTGTTTGATATCACTTACAAACCAAAACATGAGTTAATCTCAGACCAAACAACAAGCAAAATAACAACTTGGTTCATCTCAGAACAAAACACAACACATTACAGGTCATCTCAGACCATCTCAGACCAAAAAACATCCAATATAATTTTAAACCACCAAAACATGAGATGAACTCATAAAAACCCATCCGAAAAAAAAAAAAACAAGCTAAATCCTCCATCTTGGTTGAACTGGATTGGAAGTTGAAGTTTGGTTGCTTCCTGTTGGACCCTGACTTGAACCATTTTCATTAACTCCAAGCAAAGCTGCCAACCTTTGAGTTCTTGTACCATGTATGGGAAACACAGATTGAGGTCTGAAAACCTGTCTATTGGCTGGTGGAGGCCTCTGATATTCCTTATACAATGGTGTCCAAAACACTAGAGGGGGGGGTGAATAGTCTATTTAAAAAATGCTTAATAAAGATCACCCCCAAGAGACAACACAAAGGCAAACTGTCACTTACTCAGGGTAAACTGACACTAACAGATATGCTTAGGAAAAACTAAGTGCGGAATAAAAGAATTACACTAAGCAAATCTATCAAGTCACAACCAACTAACAAGCAAGATAACAATATAAGGAAATGTAAAGAAGAAAGGATGATCAAAGAGTGTAGTAAAGATTCAATCACAACTAACTAACTCTAGTCCTTGGGTTATTGTCTTTATGAATATGGGTTTGTAGAAACCACAATTCTAAGACTAATAAACACCAATACTTTCACAAGTAGCCAAGAACTTCTCGAGGTGGGAGAGAAAGAGGTACTCCCACCTTCCGGTTCAAGGACTATTAACTAGAGATGTAAGTTGATGATATTAATCTATAACTACAACTACCAAGCATATAGAAATAAAATAAGAACAAGAAAGCAAACCAAGGACACAAGATGTATAATAGTTCGGCACAAGATTGCCTACGTCCACTCTTCAAGTCGCTTCTTGCTATTAAGATAAATCCAAAGCCAAGGAACACATCCAACAACTCTACACTACTCCCATTAGTGTTGATTTAATCTAACTTGAAAGTTGTAGAGATTTTACCCTAAAATCCCTAACCTAGAATCCACTAGGGTTTAAAGAAGCAATCACAAAGCTTCTCACCTTGAACTCCTTCTCAAGGGTTTCACCTTTCTTGTCTTCAACAAGAACTCAACACATCAAAGGAATCACCTTTGGTAGAAATGGGTCTTTCTCTCTTGAAAGTCTCACTCAATAAGAATGGTAGAGAAAGAAAGATTAAGCACTCAATGGGTTTATATCAAACACCCATAAACAAATATTCACTCAAACTCACTAGGTTGAAAGAATTGAAATGAGTGAATGGAAGGAAGATGGTGATTTCTCTCTTGAAGCTTCTCTCACAAAGTTAGGTTTTTGTCTCTTGAAAGCTCTTGATGAAATGTACAAATACCTTAGAGAAATCCTCTTGTTATGTTGCTTTTATAGTCAAAACCCTAAAAGATCCGTTGGTCAAAATCAGTTGACCAACTAGGGTTTTGACCGAGTGAACCGGGAGTGAGTTGGACCAAACCGGGCTGAAATCCAGGAAATCCCGTCAGTCAGTCGACTGACTCACAAAGTACTGTTCATATCCCTAAAGGTCAGTCGACTGACCTTATACTGCCAGCTGTCCCTCAAAGGGTCAGTCGACTGACCTTATGTGTACTGCTTTCCTTCAATGGGTCAGTCGACTGACCTTATGTGTACTGCTTTCCTTCAATGCTGTCAGTCGACTCCCTCTTTGCCTAGCTGCCTGCTTGACCTGCCTGCTTGACTCCCGGGTGTGCTCGGTTGCCGCCGATGGCATCCATTCTTGATGTCTTCAGCTCCGAAACCTTCTGGACACTTGTACACCAAGACCTAGACCTAATACAAGGACTCATAATATAACATAACATGTGAAATGTTCGTTTTGCCCTTGTTTGTCACAATTCACAAGATATAACATTTACAGCCTCATGTAGGGTTGGTTCACATTGGTTGTTGGTCTCCATGAGGGAGCTTGTGGCATTGCAGGAGTTGCAGGCATTGTAGGGTTAGGTTTTCTAAACTAGATACTAGGCATTGTAGGGTTAGGGTTTCTAAATTGGATACCAGGCATTGTAGGTATAGGGTTTCTAAACTGGATACCAGGCATTGTAGGTGTAAGGTTTCTAAACTGGATACCAGACATTGGAGTTCTAACCTGAGCAAGGTATTGCATAGGAGTTGAAGGTTGTGGACTTGGATCAAAAGGTTGTTGTGAAGGCTCATAACCATAGAATGAAGGATCAAAAGGTTGTTGACTTGGATCAAATGTATGTTGTGAAGGCTCCCTACGCTTTCCTTTTCCTTTGTATGTTTTTTTAGCTTTTCCTTTCCCGGCTCTATTACTCACCACTGGCTCAAACTGAGCAATGAATTCACTGAATGCTGGATCATCTGCTATGTTCAACAGGCACACCATAGTTAACTTTCCTTGGTCAGGTTCTAGGTCTTCCTCCTTTTTTTGTTGCACCTTTCTTTGCAGGCCCCTTTGATGTAGCAGCTACATATGCTTCATAGTCAGCACATCCTCCAATACAGGTTGTCTTGATGTGGCCATACTTTCTACATATGCTGCACCTAACTTGCTTCTTTCCACTTTATCTGACAGGCCCTTCATCAAGCCCTCTCTTTCTCTGAATTGCTGGCCTACCTGGTTTTTTGGACTTAATAGGGGGAAAGATCACATATGTTATCTGCAATAATATAACAAGTGTATTACAATATATACATTACAATTCAAAAAAAATAAAAAAAATTTGCAATTTGAATACCAATCAGACTCACCTTATCCCAATCAGACTGATGCAGTATAG
>JABWDY010002151.1:20330-35165 GCA_013358455.1 Thalictrum thalictroides | reverse complement strand
CTTTAGATCTGAGAATTAGGAAGTTTTACAATGAATGAAAGCGCGAGTTCAATTCTTCAACAGAGCAATTCAGTCAGAAAAAGGAAGTTACCAGTTACATTTACTAAGAAACTCCGATCAAAGATTCCTCGTCGGAAACGCTTTCAGATCTCTCCAATTCTTACTGGATCATTGAATTCTCTGTTTTCTGACGATAATAAGCCGGAATTATCAGCTGTCCAAGCTGCTTCTTGTGCTTCTTCATGCTTTCCTGGCGAAGATTCATCTCTATCAACCTGGTTATCAGCCGAACCGGAGAATAAGAAACGGAGATCAACTCGTCAGAAGAAGAGTTTTGAAGATGTTCGAGGTTTTGAAGTTGCGAGGGGTGCAGATGTGCAAATTTTTCTTCAATTGGAGAATCGGCCGATAACGAGAACATATTTGAAGCAGATAGAAAGCGAAAGAGAATTGAAGTTGAAAGGTTATGGAGACCTAGGAGTTGAATTGTCGGAAACTTCTTGTGTTGAATCGTCTTCAGTAACAGAGATTGGAGTTCTCATCAAATCGGGAGAGTTATCTGAGAACAATTTGAAGTTTAACGATAGAGCTCATAGACTACTTGATAAGGAAGAGCAAGTCGATTTAACTGCAGCTTCTGATGCAATTTCTCTTTCAGAAGTTTCTTGCGTTCAACAGGAAAATGCTCAGATCGTCTACGAACAAGGTGATTTCGATGAAAAATCATCGAAGCTGAAAGTTGCAGAACTTACAGAAGATGAAGCGAATGAAGATGTTAGCGTCTTTTCAGATGAAACGAACAGAGCACCTGAATTATCATTTTCAGAAATCTCTGGAAATTATTTGGAATCAAATGTGACTACGCTTGATCAGAAACCGAAGGACCTTGGTTTGGAGTACAGTCTTGCTTGTTCAGAAAAATTCTCGTATGAAGAGAATTCTGATTACTCAACAAGCCATGAATTGATACTTTCCGAGTTTGAATCAGAGTTTTTCCCTAAATCTTCTAGTTTAGAATTCTCAGATTACAGTCCGTCTATGCTAATCGATTCACTTGACTATTCCTCTCAAGAATCCGATATAAATTGTACTCCACCAGTTTACTTCCCATTCTTCGTTCAATACCAGAAGCAGTTTGCTAAATTGAACTCTTCTATAGCTATCGAAGCCTCTAATCAAGTGCAAGAAGAGTTCTACGATGAATTCACAGTAAATAAATCTTAAACTGTTTGCATTAAAGCTTATTAGTTGTTAATTTTATCGTTTAATTTCAGATTCTTATATTTGCATTTTGTGAATTTTAATTCAGTTGTTGAGATTCCAAAACGAAGAGTATGAAGAGAGCTACAGGAAGTTCAGATGCAGAGAGAGGAAATTGGTTTTACACGACTACGCTGAGGACTATTCCTCTATAACTGAATTCGGTGATCTTGTGCTCAAGCAGCGGTTGTTGATGATTAACTGGATAGTGCAGGTAAGAAGTTCTAATTTTCGAAACCACGTCTCTATTTTAGCTTTTTTTAGTGTTCTTTTTGTTTAAAGCGTGTTCGCCATGGAGTACAATATGTTAATTTACGCCTTAATGTTAAGATGACACGTGGTAGTAAAGCATCATTCTTATGTTCATTTATAATTATTTACCACGTATTGCACTATTCTGGAGAATTACAATTTTCGAAGTCTCCTTCCTAGAGCATGCAATCCCATGTAAAGTACGTTTTTAGTTCTGTTCACACTTTGCTATCAGCTTAAAACGATGCATGTGGGTCCAGGGTCCACGTACAATTGACAGTGGTGGTTCTCCGCAACTAAAATATCAAATTTGTTTTATTTCCTCAATCAAATGACTACAATGCCCCTTTTACAGTTGGGACTTGGGAATGACATTGCAGTACTTTGTGGCCATACTTTCATAGTTTCATGACTTCATCTATCTGATGGCACAAATTTTGTTACATGGATGATGGAAACAGGTTTGGTTTCGCTAGAACCTGGGTTCGTCTAACATTTAGTGATAAACAGCATTGTTAATTGGACTTGGCAGGTTGAATGGCTATATGTCAATTGGATTTGTACTGCTTTACTCTAAATGATTATTATGTAGGAATGCATTTTTAAGGAATCAGTTTATTACATGCACTTTTAGCCTTGTGCAGAAAGTTTGATTGCCCAAAAATTTTGACCTCAGATTATAGTACTTAATTTCTATTTGGTGAAATCTTAGACTCATAACAACATTCAATTGGTTGGAATTTGGTGGTGCAACATTCAACGTACAAACTTTGTTCAATCTTCCTTATCTTCCTGCTCCATATATATTACTAATTGGTTGGAATTTGGTGGTGCTGTGCAACCCTAATCAGCAATCAAATGCACTGGAGCTTCACTCTGAGACACTGTTTCTAGGGGTTAGTCTATTGGATCGGTTTCTGAGCCAAGGATATTTCAAACACAAAAGGAAGCTTCAAATACTTGGAATAGCATGTCTCACGCTTGCAACAAGGATTGAAGAAAACCAGCCTTACAATTGGTAAACTTTTCTCACCCTAATCAAAGCAGTACAATCCTTATATCATTTCAGTTATTTGATCAATATAGTTTGCTTCTGTTGGAAGGGATTGTATTCACAAAACCAAGGCCTTGAGAGAAACTCACTTTAGTTTTTCTGGTCTAAGATTTAAGGAAATAATTATAGCTTTATATACTTGATGGAATTGCAGTGTGAACAAGAGCACGTTCCATGTAGGGAAAAATGCATACAGCAGGTCTGAAGTAATTGGCATGGAATGGCTAGTGCAGGAAATCCTTAACTTCCAATGTTTTTTGCCAACCATTCACAACTTCTTATGGTACGCCACTACTCTCATTTTGCTTAACATACCATAAATTAATCTGCCCTTTATTTTGTTGCCCAGCCACCATTTAACTGAGTTTGTGCACCAAGAATTGATAAAGAGTTGCTTGTAGGTTCTACTTGAAGGCAGCAAATGCAAATGCTGAGGTAGAGAAGAGGACTAACTACTTGGCAGTGCTCTCACTGCTCGACCAGGAACGACTGTGCTACTGGCCTTCAACTGTTGCAGCTGGCTTGGTCATACTGGCTTCTCTTGCAGCCAATCAGGAATCCTCATGTCAATGGGTCATGGAGGTAATTTTCATAATACAGCATTTATCACTTGGCTCCTCTTGATGAACACTACAGTCATTTTAGTTAAACATATAAAATTTCATCATATTTTATTTCCAACGATTTACTTCATTTCACTTACTAAATGTATATTTCATGGCGAGTGGACAAGTAGTATAATGTTGTATATATGTAGCTTTCTGCCATGACATATACTCACTAGGGTATCCTTCAAATGTGAACATGATTTCATGGATCCTAAATGAAGGCCCAACATTCTGGCCAGACGATTTCATGGTATGAAATCTGATTGTTATACTTGTGGACACCAAAGATTATAGATGTTTATCACTGGCCTAATGGTCTTCGTACTTTTGCCATTTGCAGACTCATGTTAGAACCAAAAATGACGATCTGCCGGAATGCATACAAAGCCTAGAGTGGTTGGTGAACTACGTCCGTTAGAAGATACTCATCAGGCAATTAAGTTCACACTAGCACATTCTTCTCTTTTCCTCGTTCATCTGAAGAAAAATGGTTATACAGCAAGTAGTTCATGAGATTGCAGTAGTTGGTCAGTAGGTTTACACCATATTCATTTGTTTACCTTGTAATATTTGAATTGTTTTTCGTGTACTTGTAGTCCCCATACCAAGGTAGAAATGGAGCCAAAGTGAGGCCTCCATTGCAATGTACTACAATTCTTGAAACTGCAACCCAGCCAACTCCGGCATGTTGTCTGGACCATATAATAAAACATATCCCACTTATCCGAAGTGGGAATTTTGACAGGGTTCAGCCCACTCAATCTCAAGTATCACTTCACTCAATGTTTTTAGTTTTTTTTTTCTTTAGTAACTCCACTACTGTTCCTGTCTCTTTACCATGCTCTTTAGGATTTTCAGACTTGTGAACAACCACAAAGACAAAACTATATATTTGAATTGTTTAAGTAGCTTTGTAATGAACTTTATCATAAAATCATCAGAAAAGTAAAAGCATAGAGATCTAATTCCACAGATTCATTGGTTCCACAACTAACAAGCCAATTATTCACTTCGTGGAGTATATATTCTCATTGCCATATGATGATACTACATATTCTCATTGTACGGTTGTACCATATACCTCTGCAGGCTAAACAGGGGCAACAGGGACTGCTCTAGAGCTGCAAGTTATAAAAATATGTCAGCTTCAAAAAGATCATTTCCCTTGTCAGTTTGATTCTAGTTAAAATGTTTCATGACCTTACCTAGCCCCTAAGTCCAGCATTTATTAGTAAAGTCAATATACAATATAGTATTTCTATTGGCATGAAAACTTTTATAAACAGTTTGCAGCTAAAACCCCTGGTTTGCAATGATCCCAAACAACAAAATAGAAGGAAAAAGAAATCTTATAGTAGTAAAAACAAGTATAAGAACTTAATTACATTGCAAACCCATATTGAGTACAACCCAAATGCTACAAACCAGCCTTAAACAAACTCCCCCGCCTCCCTTCTTCTCTGCACACCACATACACCATTTTTATAATAGATTAACAATACATGTTCAACTACAGGAATATATGACAGATTAATGTACGGAGATTTGCAACGAACCGAACAAACTGACGGTCATATGTTCCCAAGCTTACTATCAACAGAACTATCAAGTGGAACAATTGGGGGTTGCTCAGCTGGAGACACATCAAGATGGAGCTGTGAAAAGTCATTCACCACCCCAGTCTTCTCCTTGTATACAGCCTCCTTCTCTTCCTCAGCCTTCTCAACTTTCTCCCTAGTCATATAGCTCACAGCCCCAGCTGCTCCAGCAACCTTATTCAAGGCACCTGATACCCATGATGCACCAGTTGCAACATACTGGTTGCTCAAAAGGGCAGAACTTGCACTACTCGCCTTCTGTTCAGCAGCAGCCAATGCTAACCTGGTCATCTCAGACACCTGAAACAGCTCGTCCACCTCCCTTACCTTCTCATTGACCACAGCTGTCCCAATCCCTATCTTCTCAGTCAGGCCCATCTTCTTATCAATTGACGCCACAGTGGCAGAGGCATTTGATATCAAATGGTGTCGTTCGTCAAAGGATTTTGCCTTGTTAAGGGCATCCTTTCCCAGGATAAATCCTTTTGCAAGCATGCCACTGACCACATCCTCAGCCTTCCTAACAGTTGAATCATAACTAGAGTCTTTCGTCTCCTGTGGCAAAAAAACAATATATAAGAAAAGATTCAACAGAATCTGCTTCTTTCACTGTATGTGTAGCCACGTTTATCGAGGAAGCAAAATGCCACACAAAGTAATATCGCAAGGCCCTAACCCTAAAATGATCTTGATTGAGCTTTTATCAGTGTATAGTACCCCAAGAATCTAGATTTTTCCTATTAAACCCCATCAAAAACCCCGATTGCAATAAAAATCATTTGACATCCTTCTGTTTAATAATCCTTTCATGAACATTCATATGTATATACTCGTGAAAGCAACATAAAATTTATATAGGTTGGAACTGAAGCACAAAATAAAAATGGAACTTAAGACGAAAGAAGATAGTGATTGTAATAGGAGAAAGTGTACACATAATAATCAGGAACTTGTCTGAAAATTTACCGAGGAAACTTCAGGGGGCAAAAGATAATTATCAACAGGTGTTATAGTGACCGGAAGATCTTTAATGGTGGAGCCCTGCATTAGCAAATAGATGACATTAACAATGAGAAATTGTATAATTAGGAAGATCCCTATCTGTGCAAAATTTTCACAAACAACTAAAATTTATATTTTATAACGCGTACACACCGACAGAAGCAGTGCTGTATCTGCTCCTTGAGAATTCTTGAAGGTAACATATGCAAACTGAGACTTTTCAGATTCACTGCAAAAGTGAGTAGAAAATCTTTAACAAAAAAACTCAATAAGAACATCAACTATACAATAGGTATAAGAAAATTAACCTTTGCAGTTCAATATGTTGAATGTTCCCTGAGAAAGAAAAGAATTCTTTGATATCCAAATCAGTTGCAGCTAGTGAAATGTTGCTAACCTTGACTGTTCTTATCTGTATGAGACAACAAATGATTGGACAAATAACAAATTATATGTGAGAATCTTCTAATCAAGCTGCTAAAAATGAAAATGAATATAAAATACATTGCCATCTACTTTACCTTCAAATCAAAATCTATTGTCCAATTTGATGAAGCAGCTAACTGAGGTTCACCTCCATCCTTTGGATCACTTTGTTCCATTGGGACCTGCAAACTGAATGCTTTTCAAAATAAAGAAAGAAATGAAAAAGGATTTATAAATAAAACCCCTAGCTTTACAAGTCAGCCTCAATTTTTTACAGTTTAAACATGTCCTCAACTGGCCTTAAACTCAAATTCTCATTCAATAAAAATATATACAGAAATTTAATTCATTCATCATAATTCATAATGTGACATCAAGGGAAAAGTATACAAGGGAAAATATTGTTCTTCTACCCAAAAACATTTTTATCATAAATTTTTTCCAATTGAACCCTAAATACAAAAAAAAACAATAATGTAAATTGATGAGCAAGATGGACTTACCGACATTGGCAAAAATGTGAATTAAAATGGATTAGGGATTTAACCAAGTGGAAGAGAAGAGAGCAAATTAGATCGTTTTTGATAAGAAGGAAAATGCAGGGAACGATGCTGAGTTGGTTTTTGTAACTAACCACAACACGTTGGCAGCGGGAAGTTCTCGCGCCCTCAACTTTTGTATTGATCAGTTGACTTTCTAGGTCACCACCGTTACAAGTTACCAACTTACATATCCTCTTACACTACGAAGATGGGCTCTTTTAAACATTTGATCCAGAAAGGCAAATGGGGCCATTAATTTCAAGTCGGTCTATTGGATTGTGGGCCGCCTCCTAATTGGACTGGATTTTGACGCACGCTCTTACGTCTTAACTCGAATGACGGTGAAGAAATGTCACTTGAATCCAACGGTGCACAATCCATCCATCTCTATATTTATAATCGCTACAAATAAACAATTCTCCACGCGGACCGCAAAGCCAGACTCTCTCGCTTTATAAAGCGCAAATAAACCTAGGGTTTTGGTTTTTAAGGTTCATTTTGGGCTCTCTCTTCATCTCTTGGAAACCCTAGCCGAGCAACCAGAACGCGATGGGGAGAAGTAAGATTCTAATCTCTCCTTTCAGTTTACTTTGATGTGTGTATTCCTTTGTTTCTATTGATTTGCAATCTGTTTTCTATTTTTTTTCGATATCGATTTCGTTGATTTCTACTTGAATCTATATGCGTTTTACTTTTGTTTGTGTTCTAAATGGAATGGGTTGATTATGATTTTCCATTTCTAGTAGAGAATGTTGTAAACTACCCTGAATGCGGCTCACTTTTGGATGAAATCAATCTAATTTTTTTGGAGTTTTTATTATGGATTCCTTGTTAGATATATGAAAATATATAGATTTTGTTGCATAAATCAATTTGGTTTATTTGAGCTTTTGGTAGATTTTGTTGTGGAGATTGATTACATTTAACTACTAGACATATTCCATTTCAGAAATATTTTAGCATTGGTATTTGTTAAAAAGATTGAATTTTGAGCTTGCAATAGTGAAGATTGCGGTACGATCATTTATGTTTTGGTATGGGTAGCAAAAGGTAGTATCTGATGGTGTAGTGACTATGTGATTTGTTGGTGGATTAAGATAGATATACTGTAGAGATGAATCAGTATCTTGTGTATCAAATAGTTATGGACATTTGGATTTTGTATTAAACTCTAGGAGTTTGAAATTATGGGAGAGTAGAATCAGCTTTTTTTTGAAACAGTATATTTTATACAGTTGATCATTTTTTACCCAAATCTCCTGAATATGAAGATATACCAATCTTGTACTATTCTAATATGATTTGATGGATGGATGTCGTCCATAAAAAAAAAGTTTCATGTTGATCTTCTGTTTGTTTGGTTTTTATGTGGGCTTTTTAATTTTTCTTTGAATACATTTAATGTGGTGGGGTGCTTTAAAATAACAAAGTTAGCTTCTTACATACATAACATGGTGGTGACATGACGAGTTTATGTATTTCTATTTTAGGACCAGCAAGGTGCTATCGTCAGATCAAGAACAAGCCGTACCCAAAGTCAAGGTATTGCCGTGGTGTGCCTGATCCAAAAATCAGGATTTATGATGTGGGCATGAAGAAGAAGGGAGTTGACGAGTTCCCCTTTTGTGTACATTTGGTGAGTTGGGAGAAGGAGAATGTGTCAAGTGAGGCTCTTGAGGCTGCCCGAATTGCTTGCAACAAGTATATGACCAAGTTTGCTGGCAAAGATGCTTTCCATTTGAGAGTTAGAGTGCACCCATTCCATGTTCTGAGGATTAACAAGATGCTTTCGTGTGCTGGAGCTGATAGACTCCAGACTGGGATGAGAGGTGCTTTTGGAAAGCCTCAAGGAACTTGTGCTAGAGTCAGTATTGGTCAAGTGCTCCTTTCTGTGCGATGCAAGGATAACAATGGCATCCATGCACAGGAAGCTCTCCGACGTGCCAAGTTCAAGTTCCCTGGCCGACAGAAAATTATTGTCAGCAGAAAGTGGTATGTATAGACGAATTACTATTAACTTTATGTAATTATGTTCATGTTGTATGTTTTTGCTAGAAAATGGAAAGGTTTGTCTGCATTGCATTTTAAGTACTAGTTTCCACATTAACACATAAAGGTTTGAAATTTGCATCACATTTCATGGAATGGGTTTTCTGCATAACTACAAGGTTTAAAATCGAATGCCTTTTTAAATCAACCTGTAATTATGAGAAGGAAATTTAATTTGAATGCTACTTGCACTTAGTATATACGTATGTCGTCTTAAAATCTGAAAGATTATATACAGTTCCAACTTGATGTTTTACGAACAAATGGTGTTTGCATTGTCTTGCTCATCTGTCCGTGCTCTGTAGTATTCTCAAAATTATGTTAAAGAGATGAAGTGTTGAGTTATGCAGATTTTCCTACCTTTCAGTGCTGATTTTGTGTGGTATTTATTGTCTATTGTGCTTGTTGAGTTCTCATAATTGTAAGAGTCGTTTGTCATTACAGGATAAGATAAGTTAGGAATTATAACAATTATCGATTATATTAAATAAAACGTACGTTAATTGTTCTGACACTAGTGATTTCTTCTGCAATCTCTTTCAGGGGATTCACCAAGTTTAGTCGTACTGATTATGTGAAATGGAAGGCAGAGAATAGGATCATGCCTGATGGTGTCAATGCTAAGGTATACTTCTTTACTTCACATATCTTGTTTGTGTAGTAGGTTTAGGATCAAGCTGTGTTCAATTGGTTGTATATCATAATACTATAAAGTATATTCTTAGTTTTCTCCAATAATAAGACAGTAATGGATTTCTCTAATAGAGATATTTTTGCAAGTATAAAAGAATATCATACAGGAGCTAAATCCTCGTCTGAGTATCCATACACTGTCTAGTGTAAATGATATTGTGTTACTATTTTCTTGTGTAGTTTATATGAGTCTAGTCTGTTCTGTTCTGTTAGGCATTTGATGCTTTCCATTGTTGTTTGTTAAATATCGAGATGTTGTGGGAGTTGTGGGAGCTAAACTCTTTGTTTGTTTTCAGCTTCTTGGCTGTCATGGACCTTTGGCTAATCGTCAACCTGGAAGAGCATTCATGGATGCAGTGGCTTAGTTTATATTGAGTTGAATGCTAGAGGGATCGGAATGCAGTGGCTTGGTTTATTTTTTGTTTTATTTTGTACTCTGTACATCTCATTTAATGAGTTGGAATCCTGTTGCTACTTCTCTTGAGATCTGCTGCTCATTTTTATTTTTGAAATGCAATTTTATTCAGACATAATTTGGATTACTCTTTATTGACATATTAAGGTTTGACCTGTTACTTGAACTGGGATACTCTTTGTTGGCACATTCAGTTAGGGGCATGTGTAAATTGTATGTATGCAGTGTTACTCATTTTCTTTATATACTTGAGAGTGGTGTTAACTTGGCAAGTCTATAGTGTTGAATGTATTGAGTTTTTAAATGGTGATAGACAATATGACCTGATCACCTGATTACTTTCCAGATTTCCTGTTAAAAGATCACAGGAAAGTGTAAAATGTAAAACTCGTTTTACTACCAAACAGCACAAGTAATAAACACATTCTATATGCGACTAGCAAAAAATTTAATCTGTTGTGATTCCTTGGTGTGGGTTTTGTGGAACCAATAGTGTATTTAAGATTATTAAAAGAATTTATTCTGGTCCCACTAGGGTTAACTACACCCTTAGTCGGTGTAGGTTTTTTATTTGTCCTACATATTCCACATACAAATTTCACAACAGATTAAATTTTTCGATGCAACTAGTATCCACTCTCTTTTATTAATACTGTTCATTTGTGGTAACTGGTAACTAGCTATCTTAATTTAAGAAAAATGAGCTTTATTCACGAATCAAAGAAAAAACTCAAGTCAGGAAATTAGACACCTGTTTATATATACGTATATATACAGTATCTATACATTGAGGCAGAAACCAACACAAAATATATAGACATAAATAGTTTCTCCTTCTCAACTCAATCTATATCCTCGAATCTTAAAATTGAAAAGTAAAATTGAAATTATAGCAAATATAATCTTAGAATCGAAAGCTTGCTCTGCCGCTACAAAAAAATTCATCACACGAAGAAAATGCTTCGAAACTGCGTCTTCTTTCAAATCTGTCTGATAAGAAGCAGTTTTTGAATTCTCTTGAAGTATTCACTTCAACTGTGAAAATAGCCCAAACAGGTCTGTGGTCTGACAGCCTAGATTCACCTCTATCGTACTTCTTTTGCTTTAATCCCTTTCCAAACCATATAATCCGATCACACCTACATGTTTATCATAATTATTGTTATGAATTTCTCACATTCCAGTAATATCAAATGAGCAAGTCCGCAGAATTTGGATATTACCATGCAGGAGAGCGTCTCTTTTCGCCTTTTTTACTCTGATCACACCCGTAATATGCATCAGAGTTTGGATAATATTTGTACGTTGGAGAGAATTTGATTGGGCCTTCTTGCCAACCTTCAAATATTTTACCTTCCATGAGTTCGACCCTTAGCTGTATGTACAAGAAGAAAGATAAAGTATTCAGATTTTGATGGTAAATATAATCGAAACTAGTAGTCATTGAATAGAAATATTGAATACCTGATCATTTTCTAATAAGGTGTTCCATTCTTTATTCTCCACTAGTGACCTTGTGGTGGCCTCAGATAAAGAGATCCTATAATTCAAATCACCGAGGAAAACGACTCTACTGCAATGGCATTAGTAGGTACAGTGCAGTTAGTTGACATACGACGAAATATTCTGAATTACTTTTAAATCTTTTCACAGCTTTATAGCATGCAATTTGAATTTCACCATTACATAAAGTCAGATATAAATTAAAGTAATATTATTTAAGTGCTGTAGTTAGACTATAGTTCAGGTGGTTTTCCAACCAAATTAGATTCTAATTAGAAGAGTAGAATATTCGAATAGCTAACTATCTGTCTTAGCAATGTGTAACATATAAAACGTACCTTTTAGGTGGCTTGGCAATTAGCTTAACTCTCTATACCTATTGGGGTAGGTAATTATAAATTATTAACACATTTTTTCTATTAATTATCGTTTTCCATACAATCTCCAAAGATATCACCATCTGCTCAACTAATTAAATGATTATTTAAAATCATCAGACAAAAAAGGTACTATTAAAGAAGGTTTGAAGGTGCCGACCTATGCCAGCTTTTAATATTTAGTCAACTTGAAGAATTTACTAATCTAAATTCTAAATCAAACTTAATTAAGTTGCAAGAAAAAAATAAATTTGTCCAAATAAATTTATCTACTGAATTATTACGTTCTATGTTCTTCCAAATAAATTGTTTATATATATATCATTATAATTAATAGAAGAGAAAAACATACTCGTGGTCTAGAATTTTTGGTGGTAAAATATATAATGGACCACGCGGAAAGCTGGTTCGTGACAAAATTTCTGCTACATCTGAGTTCCTATGTTTTTCATCACCTTCTTTTCCTCCAGAAGCTAGATGACCACATACAAAGCAGAAGCTTGTTTCATGCAGACAAAATCTAACAGAAACTGCACCCTGCATGGCATGATTTACTTACAAACTAATCAAAAACTCAAAGTTTTGTAATCTACAATTAGTGTAAGAATATGAAGAAACCAATTGGACGTCGAAAACTCTCTTTTAGCCAATCAACTTGCCTATGAATAATTAATTGACTCATATTAAGAGGGGTTTTTTAGTATAAATAGACTGTAAATATCTATAAAGAATAACAATATTCAATATATAAAATAAAAAGGAAATTGTGTTAAATACCTTATTTCCTAAGCAACCCATGATGCCACAACCTACACAGGAGACACTGGGGTGTTGGATATATTGCCGGAGTTCACTCTTAACCCAAACACAGATTAGTATTCCAACCATATTCTTACTTATGATGCATTGGAAACCCATTGGGACATTGCTATTCATTGAACTGCCACCTTTGATAGAGTAAAATTTGTTCTTTTGATTCTGAGGCTGAGCTGAGGTGTTTGTGTTCTTGTGTAGAGCTGCTCTAATCAAAGAATTCCATTTCATGGAAATTCTATTCTTTTCAGCACCTAGAACATTCCCGGTGTTGAGGGGCACGATTTCCTGGAAACTGAAAGAAGACAATTAACTTTAATATATCAGATGTTATGGTCTATTATTCTCTCGAAAAGATCTGTACTTATTATTTAGGACTGATACTAGTAACTTACCCAAACACGTAGATGTCGCATGGGTTGTTATGCCTGTCCAACCAAACATCCATGTCCAAAGTGTCTGGCGGCGCAACTCCACCAACATTCCAGGTACTAACAAACACTCTAATCAAATAAATGATCCAAACAAAAAGTTATTAGTACTTCTGAAATGGTATAGTAACAAACACGTACTGTAACCATATATAGTATATTAGAGAATAATTCTACAGGAAGGATTGTTTACAAATTTTATAGGCATGGAATACGAGAGAATGGTCAATATGTGTAACTTACTTGTATTTCTTAGTGTTCTTTACGTCCTCGAAGACTGACTTGGGGCTGAGTGGTTCTTGGTCTGAGCTTTGGATTTCCGATGGAGAGTCTTCACTGCTGTATGGGAAGTCTGCGACGAAATTGCTGCTATCCCATCTTCTTCTTAGGATTTTATTGACTATCAATCTTGGCCACATGACCTCAATTGGCATATTATAGAATCACCTAATTATTCATGGAATCATAAGTAAAGAATCCCATTTTTTGTTGCAAAAACAATAACAAGAATATTTTCTTGGGAGAGAGAGAGAGAGAGTTGCTTACTTCTTGTTTTCCTTGCATGCTTGTGTATGGAGTTGTTTTTGTAGACTATGCCACTAAGCAACAAAGGAGAAGAGTTGGAAAGCAAAAAGATAAAAAGTTATGAATGGTATCATGTTGAGGCAATGAGATGGAGGTGAAAGTTAAAGACTAGAGGGAAGAAGGGGCCCATGCAGGCTATCCAAATCCTCAAAAAAGTTACAGCTTGGCAAGTGGAATAGGAAGAAACATTAGGCTGATGTGGATGATGATGCTAATGATCTCTATTTTGATTAAAATAGTTTCATAATCTATTGCATAAATTGCATGGAGGAGTCTCTACAGTGTTGAATGTTTCATGTTTGAATGTTTTCTATTTGTTTTGGTTGAAAGATTGATGGTTAATGTTTGGATACTTGTTTGAAAATGGCAGGTGAGTGGGTCCATGACCCCATATCTCCCCCAAACCATGACAAGTTGTCCGTGCAAGTTGGGCAGGAATGACCACACAAATAGCTTCATGATTAGGAAATATGGTTTCCATTCCCATATGATAAACTTAATATGATCTCCACCCCCTTTGAAACGCCACAGATTGAGACTCATCACTCATGGTGTTTACTGAGTTTATCAGCTACATTGCAGATAGCAGCTAATTTCCTTGTTGGTGGTAGTGGTCATCATCTACTACTTTTTCTGAAGCTCAATAGCTCATGTAGTCATGTTAAAATATCGAAAGTCTTCAATATACATAAAATCTAATTTTCAGAGAAAATGAATTGAAAGTTTACTAGAGGAAAAAAAAAACATAAGATCAAGTTCAAAAGAGACCAAAATAAACATGTTAAGGAATATGTTGATCTGATAACCAGCAAAGCTCCAACATATTGGCAAAAATTTATAGACACAGTATGACCCCAAAATAACATATTCTTTTCAAGAAGATAGTGATAAAAGTTTCCTCTTCAAGGCTTTAAGACCAAACGTTGCTGCTGTGGTTGTAGCTTCCACGACAGCCTTAAGGGTGCCTTTTTCCATCGAGAGCGATGGGTAAGGATCTATGATTGGGTTATATGTGGCTACAAGTTCAGAGCATATAAGTTATGAACTTTTTATTAGTCATTTTCAGGCTTGAACACAAAAGGGTTGGTGTGCTCTGCAAGTAGAACAACTTGGGGTATGGTTCCTTCTAAGGCAATGATGGTGCATTGGACAAGTAGGTGGAACCGTCGATCGCCAATGGTATTGATTCATAAAAATGCTTAGAAGCAACACTCTGGGATGAATTGT
>JABWDY010002140.1:0-12021 GCA_013358455.1 Thalictrum thalictroides | reverse complement strand
ATATATGAGGCAAAACAATAACTTTCAAGGTTATGGAAATAACAATGAAGTTAATCAACCTCCGGTGCAAAATCTAGAAAAGGTCGAGCAACCAAAGACTAATTATGAAGCTCTTTTAATAAAGATACTTGAACAACAAACAAATCAAAATAAAATCATTGAAAGACTTGAACGTAAAGTTGCTAAAATAGATGCCGAACAAGAGAAAGGAAAATTTCTGGGACAATCTATTCAAAACCCAAAACCTATTCAAAAGGTCTTTGAAGTCTCGACAAGTAATCCTCAAGTTCAAAGAGAAGAAGCTAAGGCCATAACTACTTTACGTTCGGGAAAAGAATACAATAATAAAGTAGTCATGCCAACCGAAGATGACATGGTTAAACATACTAACTCTAGTAATGTCACTTCTAGCTCAAGTAACCCGATAGTTGACGTTGAAAATCCACCTAGTAACATTCATGCGGATAATGTGTCTACTTTTCCAAAAGATAATTCTACTTCTAAAAACAATGAGAAAGAAAAAGAAAAAGAAGTAAGAAGATACATACCTAAAGTCCCTTATCCACATAGACTTTTAGGTCCCGACAAAGGAGAACAATTCAATGAGATAAAGGAAATTTTCAAAAATCTACGCATTAATATACTTTTTCTTACCGCTCTTAGAAATATGCCTCAACACGCTAAAAACTTGAAAGAGTTATGCACCGTTAAAAGGCGAACTAATATTCCAAAGGAAACGTTTTTCACAGAGCAATTGCCTTCTTTTGTCGAGCAAAATGGAATAGTAAAATACAAAGATCCGGGGAGACCAACAATAACTTGCACACTAGGTGATGGATTTCAAGATACGACACTCTTAGATTTGGGAGCTAGTGTGAACTTACTCCCTTACTACCTAAAACTTGGGTTAAAAGAGATAAAACCGACGAGGATGTCGCTTCAATTAGCCGATCGTAGTGTCAAATACCCACAGCGAGTCGTGGAAGATGTTTTGGTTAAGGTTGAAGATTTCTACAATCCCGTTGATTTTGTGATCTTAGATACTCAACACTCTATCGATGTTTCTACACCAATTATATTAGGTAGACCTTAATTTCTTAGCTACGGCTAATGCCTTAATTAATTGTTGAAACGGATCGATGCTCTTAACTTTTGTAAATCTAAGGATAGAAGTAAACATTTTTAAGATGATACATCAACCTCTAGATACATCCCAATCGGAAGAAGTCTACAACATACAAGATAATAATTGGGAATTTATCTACGAGGATGTAGTGAGAACTTGTAATGAGTTCACTCACCTTAATAACAATGTTGAAAACATCTCTAATATCCAAAATGAAGAAGTTAACAATTCTCTAAAAGTTTGTAAGGTGGAAACCGAGCCAAGTGAAACTTTGATTCCCACGCTACCAAGTCTAGAACTTAAACCCTTACCTTCGGAACTTAAATTTGTACATTTAGACGAGGATGGTAAATATTCTATTATAATATCATCTAGCCTATCAATCGAGCAAGATAAAAAATTAGTCGATCTTATTCAAAAACATCGCTCGGCAATTGGGTGGCCGCTTGATGACATAAAAGGTATTGAACCCGAGGTTTGCTCTCATCATATCTACTTAGAAGAGAACGCTAAAACTTCTAGAGAACCTCAACAACGTCTAAATCCCATTATGCAAGATGTGGTAAGGAGTGAAATTCTTAAGTTGCTTGATGCCGGAATAATCTATCCTATCTCCGATAGTAAATGGGTTAGTGCAATACAAGTGCTAAGAAAGCTAGTTTCACCGTTTTGAAAGATGAAGAGGATAAGTTAATCACAACAAGAGCACCAACTAAGTGGAGAGTGTGTATCGATTATAGGCGTCTAAATCTTGTCATTAAAAAGGATCACTTTCTTTTGCCTTTTATGGATCAAATGTTAAAGAGATTGGCCGGACATTCTTTTAATTGTTTCCTAGATGGTTATTCGGGTTATAATCAAATTCCTATAGCTCCTGAAGACCAAGAGAAGACAACTTTCACTCGTCCGTTTCGAACATTTGCTTATAAGAGAATGTCTTTTGGATTATGTAATGCACCCGCGACTTTTCAAATGTGCATGTTACACATCTTTAGTGACATGGTTGAAAGATTCATGGAAGTGTTTATGGATGATTTTTCTATCTATGGAGAGTCATTTGACCAATGTCTATCTAATCTTGAGAAAGTTTTCATTCGATGTGAAGAGAAGAACTTAGTCTTGAATTGGGAAAAATGTCATTTTATGGTCACTAAGGGAATAGTCCTTGGAGATGTTATCACACCTAAAGGAATTGAAGTTGATGAAGCTAAGTTATCCGTTATATCCTCCCTTCTAATTCCAAAAACTATTAGAGACAATAGAGTTTTTCTCGGTTATGCCGATTTTTATCGTAGGTTTATTAAGGATTTTTCCAAAATAGTCCGCCCGCTCACTAATCTCTTGACAAAAGACACACCTTTTGAGTTTAATGAGGAATGTGTGTCAACTTTTGAGCAATTAAATACCTCTTTGACCTCTGCTCCAATAATCCAGCCTCCGGATTGGTCTCTTCCGTTTGTATTGATGTGTAATGCTTCGAACTATGCCGTTGGTACTGTTTTAGGACAAAGGAAACACAATGTGCCTAGTGTAATTTATTATGCTAGTAAGACGTTAAATGATGCTCAATGTAACTATACAACAACCAAGAAGGAAATGTTGGCCGTTGTTTTTGCCTTAGAGAAGTTTAGACAATACTTAATCGGTTTCCAAACAACTATATTCACGGATCATGCCGCTCTAAAGTATCTTCTATTGAAAAATGAAGCTAAGCAAAGGTTAATAAGATGGGTGTTACTCTTGCAAGAATTCTCTTTAGAAATAAAGGACAAGAAAGGATGTGAAAATATGGTAGCTGATCATCTTTCTAGGCTAACATTGGAAAAAGAAGAAAAAAGTGAGATAAGTGACACTTTTCTGGATGAAGAAATATTTTCTATCTTAGAAACTCCTTGGTATGCACATAGTTAATTATCTTGTAACCGAGCATATACCTACACATTGGAGTAAGGACGAAAGGGAAAGATTCAAATCTAAGATAAAATATTACTTTTGGGATGAGCCTTACTTGTTTAAATATTGCCCGGACCAAATAATTCGAAAATGTGTACCAAATTGGGAACAAGTTGATATTTTGACCTTTTGTCATGACCATGCATGTGGTGGACATTTTAGTGCAAATAAAACGGCGGCCAAAGTATTACAAAGTGGATTTTATTGGCCAACGTTGTATCATGACGCTAATGTTTATTGACGAAATTGCCACCGGTGTCAACAATTAGGTAAGATTTCAAAAAGGAATGAGATGCCACAAAAATACATTTTAGTGGTTGACATTTTCGATATTTGGGGCATTGATTTCATGGGACCGTTTCCCCCATCCAAAGGCATTGGAATGCTCTCACTCCCTACTTCAAGATAGATCACAGAAAACAGAGGAGAAATCAGGAAAAAAATACTCATCAAAACCGGCCAGACCCAGTTTCTGAAGACAGTTTTTGAGCCAATTGGGCTTCTTGGAAATCTTGTTTATAGAAGGAATTTGGACCTATGATTTTGACTTAGTCTTCCACGTTTTTTGTCCAAGATCTCCACCAAATTGCAGCTCCAGAAGCTTCCTACAAGTTATCTAACAAATTACAAACTCTTTTCTAACAATTTTCAAGGAGTTTTGGGGTGAGAAGGACTCCTCCCTATATAAGGAGAGGAGAGCCACGAAATTCATTATGCTTTAATATTAAATTGAAGAATCATTAGGTTTTTACTTTATTTTATGTTGAAGAAGAAGTTCTATTGATTTTAATACAAGTCTATTTACGTTTCAAGTTCAAGTTCTTTATTTTTCTATCGTATCTTTACTTTTCATGCAATTTAATCTTTGATCTTTATATTCTTGTCTTTTGATTATGTCTTTTACTTTTACAACTATCATCACCATCACCACAATCACCATGAGCTAATCGATTCATGGGGTTTTACAAGTGGATTAGCTAAGTAGAAGAATTTACTACAAGTGTTCCATGTTTGCCATGCTAGAAAGGTAATTATTTTATGATTGATCACGTAGAATAGTTTTTGCTCTTTGTTTTACATAATAAATAAAAGAGGGATCTTTTTGCATGTGTAGAGACTTTCGAGCCTCATACGCCCGTTAACATATCTTGGCATCGAGAGAGAGGAGGTAGTTAACAAATAGTATAAATAGTTGTAATTCACTACTTGCATGACGGCATCGAGATGAGAGGTACTGGGTCTTGAATACGACTTGAGGTCGAGTTCCTTGGTCGAGAGCAAGGGAACTCATTACCAATTATTGCTTGTCTATGAGTTTATAGTTGGATGCATGGGAAACAAACATGAGTAGTTAATTTGGACACTTACCTATGAAACGAAGTAATACCCCACTTTTCTCTCCATATTCAATCTTTATTTTATCTTGCTTGCTTTACTTTATTTGCACTTTCTTTACCTCAATCATATCTACACTCAATCAATCAAATCTCTACAATCAATCTATCCCTTCATAAACGACATCATCCTTCATCGTTGTTTCTTGTTTGTAGCCAATTCTTGGAAAGAGTGGATTCGATACCCCGATACTTACCTCTACACTAGTTTTAGGATTAGTTTAGTTGTTAGAATTACAAAAGGGAAATATAAGATATTTGATAGTTTTAGCAGTACTTGTAGAATTAACTTGTTTATGCAGATAGCTGTACGGGTACTGCTAAAAAGTTGACAGGAGGCACGGCTGAACAACTTCCCATCCAATATCAGTTATTCAGGTTATAATCAAATTCATATTGCTCTCGAAGACCAAGAGAAAAGAACTTTCACTTGTCCTTTTGGAACATTTGCTGATAAGAGGATGCCTTTTGGATTATGCAATGCACCCGCGACTTTTCAAAGGTTTATGTTACACATCTTTAGTGACATGGTTGAAAGATTCATGGAAGTGTTCATGGATGATTTTTCTATTTATGGAAAGTTATTTGACCAATGTCTATCTAATCTTGAAAAAGTTTTCATTCGATGTGAAGAAAAGAATTTAGTCTTGAATTGGGAAAAATGTCATTTTATGGTTACTAAAGGAATAGTCCTTGGTCATGTTATCACACCCAAAGGAATTGAAGTTGATGAAGCTAAAGTTATCCGTTATATCCTCGCTTCTAATCCCTAACACTATTAGAGATATTAGAGTTTTTCTTGGTCATGCCGGTTTTTATCATTGGTTTATTAAGGATTTCTCCAAAATAGCCCGCCCGCTCACTAATCTCTTGACAAAAGACTCACCTTTTGAATTTAATGGGGAATGTGTGTCATCTTTTGAGCAATTAAAAACATCTTTGACCTCCGCTCCCATAATCCAACCTCCGGATTGGTTTCTTCCGTTTGAACTAATGTGGGATGCTTCGGATTAGACCGTTGGTGCCGTTTTGGGACAAACCGTTGGTACCGTTTTGGGACAAAGGAAAAACAATGTTCCTAGTATAATTTATTATGCTAGTAAGACGCTGAATGATGCTCAACGTAATCATACAACAAGCATTGATACTAATGAAGGAATAGCAGAAGAAGAAGAAGGACCATAATTCCTTGTTTTTTTGGGCGCCATTGATGATCAGAGAGAACAAATAAAGAGAAAACAAGATAGATCTGAAAAACAAAGATGCAGAAGAGTAGATCTGGATGTAGAGGGTTTTGAACTTTTGTTTATTAGGGTTTGGAGAGGTTTGAAAATCGAAGTAGTGAAAAAGAATGAATGGTTTTTCTTTTTATTGCAAACAAAATTGGGTACTGGATCAGAAGGCCCATGTATATGCCTAAGGTCAGTCGACTGAAGGTCTGATTTAGAAAGGAAATATAAAGAGTCAGTCGACTGATCCCTTAATACCAAAAGACCTCTAAGCAGTCAGTCGACTGATGGTATAGAACTTCTGATTTTTCCGAAACTTTTTGCAACTCTTTCATAACTCATCAAACACATTTCCAACCAACAAAGCCAACTCCAAAACATATACAAAGTGTCATCATCTTCCCGTTTTAGCGCAATTCTCATCCATACCTCAATCCATCAAGTTTTTTATCAAATCCACTAGATTTTGCAATTAAGTGCCGATCAACATATCTTTAAGTCACGTACAACTCAAATCCATCAAACAAAGACATTTTTTCATGCTTGATAGGGCACACACATTGGATGTCAGTTTCGGAGTCATCTAGGACACACAACCAATGCATGCAGCAGGATATAATGCAATATGAACACATACAAACATGGTAAAGCATAAGCATGATCACAAGATATAACATGAAACGTACAATATGCGGTTATGCATAAACAACAACAGGATAACCAGGAAAGCAAAAATGAATCCATTGATCAGATAAGTTCACAAACACAAGAAGTGTGCCCATCACATAGGAATTAACATGATCTTCAATCATGCCTCAACTACGCCAACCACAAAGATACACGTGGCTTTCACTCGTGTCGATGACATGCCGATCACTTCCATTGATGTTCACACTTATCATGTTTTTGAAATTATAGATCAAGGCATTCATAGAAAACAAGATATACCAACTTAAACCACGGACATGACAAGAATGCGATACCGACACGGGTAACATTTTCATGTCAATGGTGTACAGAATTACTGCATAAATGGATGTGTGTGTTTGCATTCGTCTTTTGGGCATACTTTCATCTCTTAGATATTGGTCCCAGGAGGCATCCCAACACTCCCTTTCCAAGGATGCTTGGATGGCATGATCTAGCTAGTGAGAACAAAAGTAGAGGCAAAATTTCTGAGATTTTTCACCCCAAGAAAAGCTTCATCAATGTTGTCTATCAACTGGATATTACTCTGGAAGAAAGAGTTGCAGCCAATTTACAAGTGGTTGAAGAAGTACTAGTATTTTTCTGTGTTTCTAATCTATCTACTACATTGTTAGTGTTATACTCTATAATGGTACCCTTATCTTCTACATGTTAATTCTTAATAGTATTTTTCTGTGTTTCTAACCTATTTACTACATTGTCATTGTTATACTCTATAATGGTATCCTTATCTTCTACACGTTAATTCTTACTAGTATTTTTTTGTGTTTCTAATCTATTTGCTACATTGTCATTATTATACTCTATAATGGTATCCTTATCTTATATATGTTAATTCCAATTTCAGGCTCTAGTACAAGCAAAATATGAAGAGTCTTCTACTTCTAGGCCAGTTTCTAGGACTACTTGTCCATTATCTTCAACAAGAAGTGTTTCCAATACCATTACACTTTAAAAGGATGCACTTGAGGCAATTCTGAAATGGGTTTTTGAAATGGTATGTTATTATCTACTACATTTACTCTAAAATGTGACTTTCTATATACAGCTAGAATGTTATATACAAAATATGTTGTTTGTTTTATCCTCTATGTTATACTGGTGTATAGGTTCGACTAGCTTTTCAGAACATGAATGTTTTGTATGGGTTATATGAAAATTTCTGTCTTATCTACTATAATATTCTATCTATACTCTACTAGTATAGCTTTATACTCTATTATTTTCACATATATCTACATGAAACTTATTGATATATTTGTATAGGGCCGTGAGGCAGGGAAGAGTTCTGATAAAAGTAGTGATGCAAGTGTAGCAGTTAAAGGTGTTTTTGCACAGATTGGTAAAGGGGAACCCAAGAAAACATTCAAGAAGAAGAAGGCAACTAATTCCCAAAACCAAAACAACCCAATAACCAGTGGTTCCATCCAAGAAAAATGTTCCTGCCTCATCACAGGCTTCCCCACAGGAAAGACAACCAGATTAAGTACCTCATCACAGGGTCCCCCCCACAATAGGTGTTCAAACTAGTAAAACCAAAGATTTACGAACCAAGAAACCTAGTGTAGCAGCAAAGAAACCCATAGTGGCAGATAAAAAAACCATTGCAGCAGACAAGAAAGCCCAACCTGTTACGAGAGTGAAGATTCCTCCCAAGAAGAAAGCCCCCTTACCAAAACATGTAAATGATTCACCACAACCCAAAATTGTAGATTATGAGATGATGGAAAATGAACCAGTACCAGAACAGACTCCAGTTATAACCACCAGGAGTTAAACATCTTTGGGGTTTTCCAAGTATGAGGTGAAAAGGAGGGGAAGTAAAACAGGAAAAGAAATAGGAGATAAGGGAATTAAACCTCGAGAAAATAGGAAATGATCAGTGGAGGAAGGGATGGATAAAAAACAAAACTCAAATAAGGGAAATTCTAAGGAAAAGGGGCAGAGGAATATAGAGAAGGAACCTGAAGATCTTGATGACCAGTTTGTCTACCAGGTTGATACAGATCTTCCATTAGACTTAGATAATTTCTTCATTTCTGTTATCCTTTATCTTGGTTGGTAGGATGAAGAACAAACTGATCAGGGGCAACAAATACAAATAGAAAAGAAACAAAAGAAAGAAGATAGAAAAAGAAAGATAATAGAGTTTCTAGGTCCTTCAAGAAAACAACTAGAGAGGAAAGTTAGAGATATAGCAGCTGAACAGAGTTGGAGGAAAAAGAATTAAAAGCTAGGAAGGAGGCAAAAATGTTGAGGGAAAGGAAGGCAAGGAAGAATCAGTCAGATGATGATATGACCTGGAGTAGAAAAGCCAAGAAAAGGTCTTTGTGGCATGATGATATTTCATCAAGTAAGAATGAGGCCATTGATGAGGCAATTAATAAGCTTAAAGCTGCTGCTGATCCACTTTAGAAGGCAATGTCTAATCTTAAAGGCCTTGATGTACTGATGGACGTGGAAGTTGAGGTAAACGAAGAAGGTAAACATGTTGATCTTTCTGCATCTACTAAACTGATAATCCATCTGCTAAAAATGGAGGTCCATCTACTACAAGTGGTGAACCACTTACTACAATAGGAGAGCGATCATCTGCTACAAATGGAGGATTGTCTACAACAAGTGGTGACCCATTTGCTAAACGCACAGAAGCATCTTCTTCTACTGTTGAAGGTGATGAACAAGGTGATGATAATGAGGGTGATGATGTGATAACAAGGATGATCCAGATGATGATAATACTAGAGGTGATAGTGATGTGCATGGTAGTAATGACGATGACAACAATGGGTGAGCTGATAATCTTACTAATGAGGAGGTTAATGAGGAAGATGTACCTCAGCAGTATAGAGTTGAGTCACCTGACTCAGCAGGCAAGAACATTGATGATATTGCGGTTCTAGGTGTGGACAATTCTGATGATGATGATGATGATCTTTTTGTTAATACTGAACTACATGCAACAAGAGAGGTTAAAAAGGCTCGGGAAGCAAAAACTCATTAGAGCATTCTTGTTGTGGAGGTAACTGTGGGCCTTAGGTGTAATGCAAAGATGGCAGAGATATTGAAAGAGCCATTCTTTAACAGAGATATAGCAGAAGTTGATTCTAAACTTTGTTACTATTTCTGTGGTTTGGCCAAAAACCCGAAATGGAGAAATACTGATGTTAGAGTTTATGGTTATAATTCCTCATGCTATATGAAGCCCACAACACCTCAATGAGGATGTTCATTCGTTGGTTTGTTACTATGAGGCTATATTATTCAAGGAAGAAGATCAATATACAATTGTGTCAACTGTTTATCTACATGTAAGTATATTTTGGATGTTCTAATTCTTAATTTTTACTGTGATCTGTTTGACTCACTTGCAGACCAAAATCAAGCACGATGTCAAGCCTAAATACCACAAACTTAAGAAGGACAAGAGCTTTGCCAAAATGAATCCTCAAGAAAGAATTCTTTCTGGGCGTTTCCATATTGAATCAGGATGTAGTTCCATTGTTCATCCTTGGGTAGGTCTCCACGGTCAAGTTCACCCTATGAAAGCAAATGCATTTCTCATTCCATTACAGGTAACTTCTCTAACTACTAGATTTCTAGTTTTATCTAGTACACTTTCTTTCCTATCTGTTATATTCTACATTGCTCTGCATGGATAAAACTAGACATGAAGTGGAAACGTCAGTATGTTAACTGCGTTCAACAACCAGATGACTCTAGTTGTGGCTTATTCGTTTTTGCTTTTGTTGAATATGTGGTTCGAGGAATACCACCCCAGTTTGTGGCAGATCCAGATCAGATGCGCTATTGTGTTGCTAGAGACCTAATTGTTGTAGGGGAATCACTAGTTTCAACAAAAAAAAAGAAGTGAATTTAGTACTTTAGTGTTTGTTTGCTAGTGTTTTTAATGATTTGTTTTTTAAGATTTGTGAACATAATGGTTATTTCTGAACCTCTATATTAAGGTCATGTTTGTGTATGAACCTATATAATGATAATCGTATTTGTTTCTGTTTGAATTTGAAAGTAATATGTAGAGTATACATAAGCATCTTTCAGCAAATAGGTAGTACTTTGTAGAGTATAAACATCATACACTAAGTCATACACATCTGGTTGCATAGGTTTTCACCTAGAATAGATAGGACAAAATGATATAATAAACCCCGGACCTCATATAGAATAAATATCAATACAAAACAAACCAAAATAATAGCAGATAGTAGTTATTTTCTAGCAGATAGATTAGGTTTAATAGTAGATACTCCCCAAAAGACAACACATGACCTCCTCAGAACCTAGATTATTGCTGGAATAGGGTTTTGCGGTGGTCCTTCGCCAAATAATGTGTGACTGAAGAGTGTAAAGTCATCAATACATTAAGTGCATGTTGAATTGTTGTGACCTCTGATTATACACCTTGAACATCGCCTACTTTGGCTAGGAACACCTTTAACTTTACCTCTCTTCCTCTTAGTTTGGGGACGTCCTGGCATTGCATTTTTATGTGGAGGAAGGATTCTTTGTGTTGTACTGTCAGTTGGCTATTCTTCCTTCCCTCTTATGGGTATCCATTCCTTTCTATAAGTTGCCATGAATGTTTCCTTCAAGTAGTACACAACAACAAACTTGTAAGGATCAAAACCAACTTCCTTTATTCCTGTCATGGCATGTTCACATGGTATCCCCATAATTTGAAACCATCTGCACGTGCATGTTCTTTTATTGGGGTCTAGCACACATGACCTTTTATTCCCTGTAACAACCCATGTACTTGCCGATGACCTTTCAACCGTGCACCTCCTTCCAACAAAAACATTGTGCACTATTTGATTTTTACACCATGTTGTAACTGGTGAGTCAAACTTCAAAGAGTCGTTACGATAATCCCTAATAACATTCTCTTGTATCATTGAAACAATGGTAGTAACTGGCAATATTCTTTCTCCAATGATCATTTTGTTCCAGCTTTCAACATGATTTGTCATATCAATTCCAAATCTGCAAAATGATTGCGGCGTATAATAATGTAAATATAACAGATAGGCACTGATATTCCTTACACAATGGTGTCCAATATACTAGAGGGGGGGTGAATAGGGTATTTAAAAAATACTTAACAAAGTTCACCCCCAACAACTAATACAAAGGCAAACTGACACTACTAGAAAAGCTTAGACAAACAAGATGTGGAAATAAAAGATTATGCTAAGCAAGATACTAGCAAGCTAAACACCCAACAAGAAAAAACAACAAACAAGCTAGAACATATGATAGGAGATGTAAAGCTATGGAGATGGTTTTCAATCTCTACAAAAGTATCAACTCAACCTCCTAGTCGTTAGACACTTGTTCAACTAGATTAGGATGATTGGATCAACCTTAATCAATGAGCTAAGTTATCTAACTTCTAGTTCTAGATTTGTTGTGGAGTTGAGGGGGTGAGTAGAGAAAGAGGCACTCTCACCCTTTCCTCGACCACAATACAAATCAACTAGAAGATTGGTTTGAAGAGATGTAGAGATATTCAACTAGATAAACTTCAAAGCATATAGATCTAAACTAAAAGCAAGAAAGCAAACCACAAGACAAAGATGTATAGTGGTTC
>JABWDY010002134.1:0-14080 GCA_013358455.1 Thalictrum thalictroides | reverse complement strand
TTGTATCTTGCTTACTTTAATTCTTGTTTTGAAATTGATCCCTTCATCTCATTGAATCTGTACATTTGATTATTTACATGAGATAGAATAGAAGAGATGTTCCCTTCCACTTTGGAACATGAGATTCTTCATGAATTTTGATAACACAATTGATATGAACTCAATGTTATATGTTTAGAATATGTTATTCTTTCAAATAATGTAATTTCAATTCTCGAAAGCAAACAAGTAAAGTAAAGATGTTGAATGAACTGGGTTCTGTTTTACAGCTTTATGGTGTCAATTTTAAACAATCCCCCTGATCCTGAAAAGGATAGTGCTGCATTTCAAGAGTTTCTTGCTAAAATGGAAGGAGCTTTTAGGGCACATTCGCTATGGGCTGGTTGCTCAGAGGAAGAACTCGAGAGTGCTGGTGAAGTGAGCTGTTTTTCATTTATTTTATTTTAATTGTAGGACAATGGATTACTCTTCTCTGTTACTGGGTTCTCATTCGTATCCGGCTTTACCTATTTCAAGCATACTGTAAATCTGTAATGCTCTGACGTTTTATTTAATATGCTTTTATTCAAGGAAATTGATTAACAATATTTAAAATGTCTGTCAAGATTATATAAGACTCATATTAGTGAATTTTGAAGCATGCTTTTGGAGACCTGGGAACAAGGGATATAGAATAGAACCGAGGTGGTGAGGATCGACTTTAGGTGTGTTGCGTGTGAAAGAAGAAGAGTTTTTTTTCTTTTTAGTTTTTGCTCAAAGTAAACGGAGAGACATATTTTTAACTCCCACTTGACACTAAATGGGCCTCCTAAAGTCGGTCGATAATCTTTACAAGAAGACATGATCAAATTTTGGAACGATACCTATGTGTGGAGTGCTTTACGAACACAACTGATCACTGCTGAATATGGTTGAATGTTTTTTTGGTAAAGGAATATGGTTGAGTTGCAGTGTATCTAGGTTGAATACATATTGCAGTAACTGAAATAAAACAATGAGTTTATGACATGTAGATTGACTTACCATCAATGTGGAGATTAGTTATGGCTTGAATTTGAAAAATAATAATAGCATATGTGTACGTTCAAATACGGATTGTAATTGATCTATAATATGTTTGTTCAAGATAAACCTTTTGTTTCAAGGCTTGCAGGTAGACATGTATTCAATTTTTTTTAGTTTTTGTTACTTTCTTTCTTTGATCTGTTAATAGCTGATGATGTTATTCCTAGGATGGTAGTTTTCCCTTTTCCCCGTCCAATTTGTCTAGTAGTTTCTGTTACTATCTTGACTCAAAATTTACAGATCAACTTGCACAATTAAAATTTCATATATGCATGAGCCAAATGCCATGAACAATATTATATTAATAGAAAGAGATGTAGTTGAGAAAACACACTCCACGCCCCACCCAGGTTACAACTGGCGTGAACATTTGTCTTAATCAGCAAAAACAATTTTTTACTAACAAATGGAGATTGGATTGAGAACTTCACACTCCCACCCAGCTTACAACTTCGACGAACAAATGCATATGACCTGCATTTCTTTCCTTTTCTTTTTCAAAGAAGTGTATGGGGTAATCTTATCATATTGTTAACTTATTAGATTTTTCTATTTATAGATGAAAACATTTAAATGATAAGATGTGTCAGGATGTTGAGATTCATGGACTCTACTGTTAGTGAGTTCCTTTGTCGCTAATGGAGGTTGCAAGTTAATCATTGTATATGTGGTGTGCATCCTTTGATTGCAGGGACTAGAGAAGTATGTGATGGTAAAGTTATTCCCTCGTGTATTTGCATCACATCCAGAAGATGTAGAACGTGATGATAAACTCTTTGAAAAGATGACTTTAGTTCAACAATTCATTCGGCCAGAAATGTTGGATATTCAGCCTGCTTTTCAAAATGAAAGTTCATGGTTGGTGAGTGAATGCTTGTGCAATTGAGGGCTTTTTTATTTCTTTCCCGTCCCTTGAAAATTATAATTTTTTATATATGGGCAATAGATTGTCTTAAATGTGTCATGTATACATTTTTTATTACTTTACCATAAGACTCTGTCAAAATAATTTATAATTGGTAATAACAAAGCTTCTATCCTGACTGATTGTTGTTCTTAAGAGACTTTTCCTTTTCTTCCAACTACCCAGAACATTTGTAGCCTGCCGTACTGATGTGTTTATTGGCATTCTTCTCAGAAGTGCACTTTGTTTACTTTAATTTAGGGATAAGATCCATTTTGCTTTCTATTGATCAGTCAGTGGATTACAACCGGCTGAAGTGTGCATTGACTTATGAGAATTGGAGAGCTTATATCAGTATTTATTTCAAACTAGTGAGATCTAATTGTGAAACTTTCTGCAGCTTGCACAGGAAGAGCTCCAGAAGATCAATATGGTCAAAGCACCTAGAGAGAAACTTTTGTGTATACTCAATTGTTGCAAGGTCATTAACAATTTACTGCTAAATGCTTCTATCGCTTCAAACGAGCATCCTCCTGGAGCTGATGAATTCCTTCCTGTCCTTATTTATGTAACCTTAAAGGTAAGGTTTTGATTTATAGTTTTGAAATTGAATCTTGCACATAACATCTTCTTAACTATTGATTATTGCACTGTTGCACATATCTCATTTCTTATGTTGTTAGTTGCTAACTCTTGTTGTCTTGGGCGCTTGTCTTACTTAAATTTTCTTTTGTTTCATTTGATGTCTGTCGGATTGGAGAATGGCTACACATATATCCAGCTATAATGTGAACATATGGGATGCATATTATTATACTTCATTACTTCAGTTTTTTTCCGCGTATACATAATCCAAATGCAAATAATTATGATCCAGCGAATTTGAAAACCTTTTGCAGGCCAACCCTCCGCAGTTGCATTCGAACTTGCTGTATATACAACGCTACAGGTGTCAATCACGATTAGTTTCAGAAGCGGCTTATTTCTTCACAAACATGCTCTCTGCAGAGTCTTTCATCTCAAATATTGATGCAAAGTCACTTTCAATGGATGAGACTGAGTTTGAAGAGAACATGGATTCTGCTCGAACGCTCCTATCAGGCCTTGCGACAAGTCCAGAAGGTGAAGGTACACCTAGTGATATTGATCGTGATGGTTATGGTTATGCTTCAAGGACAGAATCCACAAAGACCAAATCACAATTGAATGAAAAGAATAAGCGAAATAGTTGGTCGTTTCTCAAGGGACATCCGCCGCAAGCATCTTTGAAAAAAGCCGAAGTGGAACCAGACATCAATCATCAAGCTTCAATAACGGAAAATCCATCCATCTCAGATTTGGAGAAGAAAGGGGCTATTGAGATATTGAAAGAGGAAGAAATAAACAGAGCCTTCCATGGGTACCCTTATCTATATGCACAAGCAGGGGATCTTACAGTCAATGACGTAGAAGACCTGCTTAATAATTACAAGCAACTAGTCTTCAAATATGTCTGTCTTTCTAAAGGGATGAGTATTGTTGGTCCTCCATCGCTTCCTTTACCAATATCACAGACGCAAACACCAAAAGATGTTGCAACCTGGAAAGAATCTGAAGACAGCTTGATGGTAGAAACAAATATAAACAATGCAGACATTGAAATCTTTCCAAATAAAGATTCAGTTCAAAAAACAGAAAATTCTGAATCAAAGGTGGCAGAAGAAGATGAATCAGTTACACCTCAAGGCAAGGAAAAGGATGAGATCTTGCAATGATAAATGCTGCCTTGAAGTACTTGCAGGTTTATACCATACTAGTCCAATTTCTATTTCGCGCTAGAATGACAAATCAAATCACTTTTGTATGGGTAGCAACCAGAAAGTCATTTGTATCCCTTGTACATAATCTGATGACCAGTTTCTTTGATAGTTTGCAACAAATGTAGAAGTAGAACTGTAGTTGAATAACTTGGATAAAATCTATAACCTGGTTTGGTCATCATCAACTATATATCTTGTGCTTCGCAAATATCTAAGTAGCTTCTTTGAAAGTATCACCCAACAACAGTATTACTCTCCTAATTACTGCCTTGGCTTTACTGAGACTTGGGAGGATAAGTTTTAATTCAGTCACCCGTAATGAAATATTCTTTCATGAACAGATTCATTAGTAATAAGGGTGTTCATTTTCGATCCAATCCGATTTCCATTTCGATTGTTAATCCAATCCAAAATCCGATTTATTTTTTGAAATATTCTCAACTATACAAAATTGGTCACACATTTTTATGGATGATGAAAAAAGACAAAATTAATGTATAGGCCTTTAATGTATAGGCATATATATTCGATCCATTTATCATTTATTTATTGTGAAATTATTAGTATAGGTTTTAAGTTGTGCTCAACTAATAAATGTATAAAAATATTAATTAAGTTTAAAACGAAGCTCAATTCTATTTAATTAGACTATTAATTATGAGAGAAAAAGAACAGGTTTTTAGTACAGAAAGAAAAAAAAAAGCTGAATTTTCAATTTAAAGTCTTACTTTATTCAACTTATATTTGTAAATGATAATTGTTATTGTAATGGGGTTCTCATAGCTGAGGGAGTGATCCTGAGGTCGAGAGTTAGAGCCTCTCCCACCCCAAGTACTTTTTTTAAATAGATTTGTGCCATGTTTTCTACATCTTTCAACACAAACCAGGCTTAACTTGACTTCATTCGCAGTATGAATATGGGTATATTTATTGCCTTTTTGCATGCAAATCACATTCACGGTTCAATCTGTTGGTGTGAATTCATCACTGTCTGACTGTATTGGGACAAGTTGACTTGGCATTTTGTTAGAAACTTAGAACAAAACAGCACACATGTTTCTCTAGGATTTCAAGTGTGTTCATCTTAAGAAAGATCTGCGCCCAATGAGTACTAGTGCATAAAGGGAGAGCAGAATATGAACTACTCTACAAAAACTTTGCACTAATGAAGTCATCAGAAAATGCATGGCGAAACCCCAAACAGAAGAACATAATATAGATAAAATATTTAGAGTGGTTTGTATACAAAATTAGAGTTTACAATGTTTCCCTAACTAAAAGCTCTTTCAAAATATCAATACAAGAGCAACACAAAAACAAAATGTTACGTCAGGTGAAGTAGTTATTAACAGATCTGTGTACAAAATAATTTAACTTCCAAATGATCTGTTGTTCTCCATTATAAACTTTACAGTGTTCAAAATTCGGAAATAATCATAGAAAAGGATCGAGTGCTTTCCTTTAAGACCATCTCTGCTTCTTCTGTTGCTTCCCGTGAGATTATTGCAAGGGCTTCCTCCTACAACTAGATCAAACCCACCCACCGACTGCATCAAATGCTCTAGTTTATCTTGGGTTAGCTCCTGCACATCGTCAAATTCAATGAGATTACCTGTCTGATTTGTTTGTTCCCACCAGCTCCGAATAATGCTTCTATTAACCGAAGAAATTTCAATAGAAACGACACTCTTCAATTTAATCCCAAGGCGGTCTAATGCAACTTCAGCTCCACCAATTCCAGAAAAGAGAGACAATACATTCATGCCATGGGGATATATGCTCCTTAAAACAGAAAAATGGAATGCTACAGTATCTACCTGCAACCAATTTGTTTTTTCCTATATGTTAGACATATATTTAAGAAAATATAGTTTATTACCTTATTAAACATTTCAGGTAGTTTCATAAGTTTTTGAAATTCGATGTAACAGTTTCTGTTATAAATCAAGTAATTAAGACATTTAAAATAATGAGATCCGCAGCAGCATCAAAGATATAAAAAAAAAAACACAAGAAAGAAAAGAAAAGTTTTAAATGACTGCTGAATGCTAAAAAAGTAAAAAGAAACTACTAACAAGGAAGATATTCTGTAATGAAACCAATTTGTAACTAAATTCATTTAATCCCAATTGGTTAAAAACTTCACTAGTCATTTTGTGTGGAAAGTGATAAGCAAGTAATGAACTACATCTAATTAACTGAGGTATGTGTGCACCCATGCATATACAGGTTGTAAGAAAATGATAAGAAAGTAATGACCTACACCTAGATACATGGAGTATATAGTGGAAGGCAAAAGCTACCCAGAGAACAAGAGTGCTAACCTGAAAAGAATTACCAAGAGCTTTATATCTCTCTGTCCTACTAATTCCACCCCCTCTAGTATGGTTCTTTGGATAACCCATAATCATTTCAATCTCATCAGGCTCCAGTGGCGCTACCTTATTCTTGCCTGTCCAAACTAAGTTCCACTTTCTACACTCATAAAGAACATACCGTTGAGTCTCTGAAGGGGGTACACCATCCCATCTATCAAGAGCATCTTTAACTCTTTTTGTTAGTTGTGCACTTGCATAGCAAGTATTCAGACAGTTGAGTTTGGTTCGTTCATCCCATGAAGGCCACCATTTCTTGGTAAGAGGCAACACTTCTTGAATTGTTGGTGGAGGGAGAGGCAAAAGAGGATACCTGTTTTCAATTGGGAGGTTATGAATGTAGCCTCTTTTTCTAGCTGCTGAACAGAAGTGCAGTGAATCGACAAACTCGGGTTCGATTTCATACAAAAAACGTGAAATGGTGCTCCAAACTCCTACTGGAGTACTAGACACATTCTCGTAATAGAAGAAGGGAGGCCCAGCAGCTTCCTCAGGTATCTTTCTCCGCAACATGGGCCTTGGATTATTAGGCACTCCAAATCCTATCTTATCCTTGGGGACGTGAATTGTTGTATCATCTTTATGTGCATACATATTTTTTTGCCTCAGCCTGGCCTTTTCATGCTTTCGCCATGATTCTGTTTTTCTTTTCCATCTCTCTTCTCCTTCTGAGAGCTTCATCCTCTTTACAAGTGTAGGACAGTCTTGGAAATCTAAATCAATCTATGGAAAAAACAGTGAAAACCCTTACCGGATTATCATTTAAGAAATTCTACAAAAATTAAAAGTAAACATGGTTACTTGTAAAGTGTCTACATTCGTATCATACACACAAATGTCACCTCATCACCAAAATCAGAAATCGGTTGAGGTCTCTCTTGTTGAGGAGCATTAGCGGTGTTTGCTATTTGAGAAGCAGTAATATAATCCATTAGTTCAAGAATTGTGGTGTCAGACCCTGCAAATAACCAAGTTTTCAGAATAAGAACAGAAATAGGTATACATTGATGGGACTTAAGTGAAGCTAAACGATTAACATGTGTTCACAACGTTGAGCAATATCTAAGTCTGTCAAGAACATTCATCAGGGCAACATGACTACATGAGTGTTCATCACTTCATTGCTTTTCTAACCAACTGATGTCATATGTGCACCCAGGTTGGGGAGCAGGTTATATTATTGAAGTAAAAAACAAAAACAAGAGAGATGCTTAATGGGGTCAAGGAGGAAAAAGGATTTAAACCTTGAACTAGCTTTCAGTGCGATATAGAAAAGGATTATCAGAGACACATCATAACAAAAACAACATTTCCACTTCAATTTTAGAGTTATTTATTCTGTAACTTTGAAGGAAAGAAGGGTGGTACCTCCCAACTTCGTATGCATAAATTAATTATTAATATAAAGCTAGAAGTCATTAAGGAAACAAGATTTCCTTACTTTACATATTTCACATGTAGCTTCCTTAAATTTTAGAGAATGCTTATATGTCTTGTGGAAAGAAGCTCGTACCAATGTTGGAGACAGATATACATGCATGTTCTCATTACATAGGGATTTTAAGAAGTCAACTTTTGGAGAAATCGCCATGATCATCAATGTAACTGCTAGCTACACACCTGATGCATCAATGGCTGATGAAGCCTCTTCTACTAGGTATCCCATATCAATTAGTTGCAAGAACTTTTTTTCCTTGTCTGGTAGATGTTCAGCATCATCCTGGAACATAAAATCAGTTAATTCCAACCAAGCTGCGCATGATCAAGTGCCAAATAGAATTATGTAAGAGCAATGTTTAACAGTCCCAAAATATCCACATGGTATGCCATAAGCAACTATGAACATAAGCACACATAAAGCTACTTATTATAGGCAGAGTATCTTCTCCCACATCTTGAATTGTCGGATGGATGAACAAAGATCAATATTTTCCAATACATTGATGACTTATCATTAATTACAGATAATGAAGACTGGAAATGACTGCATATATATGCATCTATGAATACAAGGACACAGAAAAACTACTTGTCATATACAGTGTATCTCCTCCCACATCTTAATTTATCAGTTGCATGGGGATAACTTCAGGAGAATTTCCTAATATCATTGATTTCTTTGTATTGTTTATACGACTGATTATAACTTCCATCCTCCAATCATGTATAAATGGCATTCTGTTTAAAAGAAGTGTGTGTTAGAGATAGTCGTGATCATTAAACCATGCAACTCCCTGCTCAATTAAAAGGAAGGTGGTTGTAGGAATGCAACATCCTGTCTAGTTGTACTTGTTATCCAAGCATGATCCTATAGCGATAATACAGGTTCTACTCTGCTCTAATCAGAGTTCATTGAGCTTTAATCACATCTGACTTCCGAAGGCATTTAGAGATCCTAGGCTTTATTGATGTTTGATGATTAAACGATACTAATTTAGCCAGGCCCCAAACACACAGACACATTTGAAAGTGGATTTCAGACAACCCCCATTTGGGAACATATCATAAGGATAATCTTGATGACCATCAAATAGTATTGTGACCATGAGAAGGTGTGGATCATCCTGTATCCAACCACCGGTTGTGGCTGTGGGGGGAGCCAGCCTCAAGTTTAGTTGTACAAGCTTATGAGACTGGTAATATTTCTCGGTCTCTACAAGTCATATGGAGGCGTAGGTCATGTTGGAGTATTCCTTGGAAACTATAAATTATTTATCATTTTGGAGTGAAGCTACATTTATGCAGATCAAGTCGCCCAGACAGACTGCCAGAGTTAAGGACTCAATATAGTGTATTGAGGTACAGTAAGTTACATCTCAAGGTAGGAGTTCTCTTAGAATTATATATCAATTACCACTTCGATTTATATATTTATAAACTATTTTACCTCATTTCCAAGACAGCAATCAGAATCAGAAAGGTCATCAAAAAAGTCATTTCCACAATCTGAAGAATGCTGATCAAAAGGGACAGGTTCACATTCTGCGGAAAAATTGTTAAGAGCCTGCAATGGACAATATAATTTAATCAAAGCGGTGCGAGGGCTCGCTGATGTTCACGTACTTGCCTAAAACAAGATAACGAAAATAATATGAAATCCCGGGCATGTATAAATATTAATTATCACCATGTAAATATGCACAATATGTTGTAAGTTACTCTTTTGATTATTAATAATTGAATTATATCCAAGGGTAGTTTGGTATCTACTCATTGTAAAAATTGCTGAGCAAATACTTGTTAAGAACAATGACAACTAATAGAATGTAATATTAAGCTGGACAACTATTGCAAGTAAAAGATCAATTGAAGTCAGGGAATTTACTCACTGAGTATGTGAGAATAGTGTCCAGTACATCCTCTGTCTTGCTTTTACCTACATTTAACATGAGTATTAAAACTAACTGAGCATCTTAAAGTAGAAAATTCTAGGTATATCAACTGTGCTTATACCAGTCTCGTTAATTGCTTTGGTCACAAGCTCCTCAGGGAATCCCATGCTAAGAAACCGAGAAATTAGTTTGGTCTGAGGGCTCACTGGTGTTGATGTACTTGCCTAAAACAAGATATTGGAACGCCCAGTTACTAATCACTATGTAAATGCACAATGTGATGAAAGTTATACTCTTAAGACTAGATCATGTCCAAGGGTAGCTTAATTGGAGTAGTTATGGAGCACAAATACTAAGCTTCCCTTGGACAATTACTAATGATGACATGATGTAAACAGTTAGTTCATAAGAACATACACAATGGATTGAATAAACCAAAGAAAACACTTGAAATGGGATATGCAGGATAGCATCCAACTTGTATCTCAGAGTAATATGATATCTCAAAAGAAAACTCCCACAACCACCAATATGTAGCTAACAGACTAAAGTGTTTTGTCAATGACTAAAGAAACAACTTTAAATCGATTCGTATATAGATTCCATTACAAACAACTTAATTTTGTGAAAACTCAAAGTTACAAATCCATGTTTTCTCATACCAAAAGAACAAAAAAAAAAAAGTTTGTAACGAAATTGTTCACCTTGTAGTCATAGCCTGAACCAAAGCCCTGATCACAATCTGTTGGATTTGGATACCAAGGCAGCAAAATGATTGGTGTCTCATTTTGATCTCCCCAGTAGTCATTTAAGTCACTGTCTCTATTATGGTCACCCTACATCAATCCCCAACACCTCATATTAGCATGGTATCTTCTCATGGAGTAAATACTAAGCTACCCTTAGTCCTTAGACAATTACTAATGATGACATGATGTAAACAGTTAGTTCATCAGAACATACACAATGGATTGAAAAAACCAAAGAAAACACTTACAATGGGATATGCACTCGGGATAGCATCCCACTTGTATCTCAGAGTAATATGATATCCCAAACAAAACTCCCACAACCACCAATATCTAGCTAACAGACTAAAGTGTTTTTTCAGTTACAAAAGAAACAACTTTTAAAACGATTCTCGTATACATTTTATTACAAGCAACTTAATTTTGTGAAAACTCAAAGTTAAAAATCCATGTTTTCTCAAACCAAAAGCACAAGAAAAAAATAGTTTGTAACGAAATTTTTCACCTTGTAGTCATAACCTGAACCGAATCCCTGATCACAATCTGTTGGATTTGGATACCAAGGCAGCAAAATAATTGGTGTACCATTTTGATCTCCCTGGTAGTCATTTAAGTCACTGTCGCTATTATGGTCACCCTACATTAATCCCAACACCTCATATTAGCTTACAAAATCAAATTACAGGACTATTTTTTTGTAATAGATGTATGCACCTTCTCAAATAACTCACCATTTCTCAAATATAAGAATATCCAGCAACAATCCAGAAATCTGTAATGAAACACAAATCAAGTACTTGTCACTAAACAATAATTTCATTTAAGTTTAAAAAACCTTCCAAATCTACAATCTAATCAACCAAAACTTGTACAACATAACAAAAAAAAAGCACTTTTTATCAAATAGATACTACAAAGATACTTATAATCCCCTACATTCTAATGAACTCAAACAACACAGAACATTGCAGCTTACATATCATAAAACAACATATCAATCAGTTCAAATAAGCTCAAATGCATAAATAAAAATGCGATTTTTTTACAAATTAGGCAAAATAGAGAAAAGTTCAAAGTGAATTGAGAACTCAATACACCAACACTAGTTTCTAATTTGTAAAACCTTTAGTTCTGGAGCTTAAAACCTCTAGAAAAACATTCAAAGGGGTAATTTTTATGAAGAAAAAAGAGCTACTCTGTTCACATTAGCTTTAAAGTGAAGGAAATGTAGAAAAAAAAAATCAATCTTTACTTAATAAAAACTTTTGAATCTGAAACTTCTACTAAACACGATCTAGAAACAACTTTATAAAAGATCAGTTAAGTGTAAAACAAGCTAGTTATCAAATAAACTCACATTGATGAAGATATAGAAGAAAGTATGAAGAAAGAATTGGAGAAAAGTATAAAGTTTTAACCTTTTTTGACAGAAACTATCTCAAAGTTGAAATGAAAGTGATAAAATAGATGGAATGAGAGAGAAAGTGAGAAGAAAGAGAAGCTCTGATCAGTGATGGGTTTTGTTTTGCCAGAAGAAGAAAGAAAGAAAGAAAGAAAAAGTTTTGGTCAAAACCAAGGCGGGAGAGAAATGGGTGCAGAGTTTTGTTTCTTTCCCATCCCGTATAAAAACACCACGTGGCATTTATTTTATTTTTTTTGGAATTTGGCTCATCAGTGATCATGAGTGATGAGTGATGATCATCGAAATAGTAAATCAAATCTCGAGGTTGGATTATTTTCTACTATGTGATGTGATTAGACAGAGACAAATGTGATTTTACCAGCTATGTATGGGTGTGGTGAACCCTATGTATGGGTGGCAAAAATATAGTTTCACATCTAATTTATAGACACATTACGTGTTGTGATTGGGCCCATATTCACAACCATACCCAAGACAATACACAGATAAATTTTTTTTGGTTTTTTTTTTACTATTGGGAATCATACTGACAAATAGTCAAAAAATTTAGTAAATTTTTTGATACCTTAATACTAAGAGAACTTTGAACAGCCTCAGCGCAATGCATATAATTTACCAAATCAATCCTAAATATTTAGAGAACTACAAAATAGTACTTCCACTTGTGTTTCACAAATAAATAGAATTAAATTATAACTACAGAAACAGTAATTCCACACCAGGGGGTAGAACATTCATAAGCTGCTTGCTGGCTCGCTCTTCCAATTTCTTTTTTTAATAAGCAACTTCTGCAGACTTGAAAAACCCATACTGAGGATTGTAGCATTTTGCCGTATTGCTAATGGTCATTTTCCTGAGGGCAACAGTACTGTTCAGTATATAAGTTGCAAACTCAATTTCATGAGTACTACCATTAAACCCAGTCAACACAATCTTCTTGAGGTAGAGATGAACGGAATCAGAAAGCTCTGGGACTACCCTGCTTCGGTCGTTTCAAATGACATTGGCCACCACTGCAAGAAAGAAAGTTTATTCATTTTATAATGTGAAGGAATTAAGTAACTTCGCTGAATATTAAAAAGTCAACTTTATGTTCGCGAGTAACTAAGAGACCAATAAGGTTGATTCAGTTACAGTTTCTAGGGTGTCTGGAACATCATTCTAAGGCTACATTTCATGTCAGGTTTCAAGCGTCGAAAATGACTAAAGCATTCCATGAACAAATTTCCTAAGTCCACTGATGTTATTTTGACAGACAGGAGTTCAAGCTATATTGTGTTACTTAAACCTGTACATGATCATTGGTCCTTGTACTTAAAGTCTTGTCTTCATTATATCCACGGGGGTAGTTGAGTGGTGAGGTAGCACTAATACCCTTATAAAATATAAAACCTGTACAACAGTGGTGCAACAATTTATGCATGAAATGAGAGTAAACTTAAATGCAAGTAAGCTACCATCTTAGGGAAAAGAGGAAACCACCGGCTAATCTCCCTAATCTACCCTTGGGACATGACCAAGCATAGACATTGAATTGAAAAACAAAGGTAAAGAGTTGAATCTGGGATGCTGTCACTTGATTGATGCATCTGATAGAAATTGGATATGTCATACATAGAAGTTTCTGTAACGTTGAAAAAAATAGAGAAGTCGAATAGTCCACAAATACCAGCTTGTAGCTAATTCCTAACAGACAAAATTGTTTTAGCAATAAAAAAAGAGACAAGTTTTTAATTGATTCTTCATTAGAATTCAATTTAAGTTAGGATACCATTAGAATTCAATTTAAGTTTCTTCATTAATAAATAGTCAAGTCTAAAGTGCTACATGACCAAAATGCAATACAATTACATAGATATGGGAGCAAGTTCAAGAAAAACCTAGTTCATTAGTGTAGCATAAAGTGTGCACAATTCTGCTTACTTGCTAAGTTGCTAGCATAATGTAGTAGTCTAAAACACGCGTGAGGCAACAATGATTCCAGAGAAGCAACAATTATATATTTGCAGAAAAAGAAGAAACACACGACGCAAAGTTGCTATCAATCACACAACAAGATTAAAATTGAACTGACTAAATAGCTAATGCAATCAATAATAAAAATGATTAACACGCTTCACACATAATTTATCTCAATCTTTACCAATATGGTAAAATTCATGGATCTAGCTCACTTGAAAACAAAGGAAATGCTATAAGTATGATTACAAAATCCTACATTCTTTTCACAAACAAGCTATATAATCACTAGTAATTTATATCCTAATACCAACTAACCATAAATTGCTTACACAATATAGCGACACACCTTCGAAACAAAACACCTGAAGTTCAACTGAAACAAGCAGCTCCAAAAGTTCCACCTACAAATTCACAAGAACAATGTAGACATTTATAGTTAATAACCTGAAAATTGAAAACAAGATAAAAAAA
>JABWDY010002084.1:6415-21149 GCA_013358455.1 Thalictrum thalictroides | reverse complement strand
AAAAAAAAAAATTTACTTACCACATTTTGATCAGTCATTGTAAATATCATATTTTTGAAGAAAATCACCATACTTGTTGAGCATTGGTAGAAGTGTTCCCCAACAAGTTTGGAGTTTTTTAACATCACGACATGTTGACTTTCCAAAAATCCCCAACAAAAAATTGGTAAGCTCGTTGCCAAAAAACCGCTATTTGTTGGTCGGTTCCAACAATACCATCCTCTGAAGTCGCCAACCAAGCTTTGCACAACGAATGATCTTCAAAAACACTCCAATTATGACTTCTTTCTTTTTTTTTCCCTTCCCTTTTCGGCTTTGAGTTTGAGTTGAGTTTGTTCCATTAGATTGGCCATTTCATTGAGTGTATAATCCATAGTTTGAGAAGAAAACAAATTTGTGTGAAAGAAGGAGTATGTAGATGATAGTGTACGTGAGAAAGAAAGAATAAAGAACCGAAATTTATAGACGGAATAAGTGCGCCGTTGAAGTTGGGTTATTAAAACCGTGCTGTATTACTAACCCAACGTTGTATTACTAAGGGCCCGTTCGGCAATGGCCCGAAAATGCATTTCGTGGCTTTCTAAAAGGAGGTAAGTTATAAGTTAGTTCGGTAACAAAATAAAAAGGAATTCCGAAAAGTCAGAAAATATATTTTTTAAGTAAGTTTTATTTTTAGCTTTTCCTACTTTCCATACAAACGACTTCGTGAGAAACTAATTCCCAACTTCTAACAGTTTGCCGAACGGGCCCTAACACGACGTTGTATTAGTAAGTCAGCGTTGTATTACTAACACAGTGTCATTGTTGGTTTTGTTCTTCCACAAATTTATAAATTTAAGAGAAACCTTAACAAAAATTTAAAAAACTTATAATATTTACGATAGCATTGAAGTTGGTTTTTTGCAACTTTTTCTTAAACTTAAAAATTTATTTAAGGTAGCATTGCCAGTTGGGGTCATTACATAGTGCTAAAAATTTCAAAAACCTTATATATGGAGTGGAGATTCATCAGAAAGAAGACTGAAATTGAGCAATGTCTCCAAGCCACCTAATGAAAGTGGAATTGGACATAGACTTTTGGAAGATATTAACTTGTCCATCATGAAACTAACTTGGGGATGCTCACCAAAAAACCTGTTTGGGTCAAATTCATGAGGGGCAAGTATATTATTAACTCTAATGGGTCTTTTTGTTTCACAAAGAGATCTTCAATTCTTCAAGGTAATAAATGGGCTCTAAATTATGTTGAGGACAACTCTGAATTGATTATTGGCAATGGGGAGAGCATCCAACTATGGACTGACAACTGGTTGAATGGGTCTACTATCATGGACAGAGTACAACAAGAACATTCCATCTGAGGGGAGGTTCAAGGCCAAGCTGTCTAAATATATTTCTGGTACAACCTGGAATTCAGAGTCACCTAAACCTTATGAATATATTAGAGAGAAGGCACCTAAACCTTTCTGGAGCTCTTTCTTGTCCTCTGCCAAGGCTCACCCCAAGCATAAATGCAATAGCTTGGAAATCATTCATCATAGAATTTTCACTGATGATATTTACAGGTCAAAGGCTTTTTACATACAACCTAGATGTTGCCATTGTCAGCAACTCAGGAGCATCTATTTTTCAGTTGCTCGTGTTGCTATTCAGTTCTGGACTCAAGATAATGCTACTTTCAAACATTTTTAGAAGAGAAGTCCAACATGCATATATAGTTCAACAGACAGGTGAGCTAATGCAAAACTTTTTGCAGATATGCAAACATTAGATAATTGGCAGCTTCAGTTTAAGCAAAAGGAAATTTGGAAGATCTATAGAATGCTACTGACAAGCCTCAGTTGCATGCTTGATGAAGGCAAATGTTGATGGATCTTCACGACGTAACAACCCTGGCCAGCAGGTTGGGGGGTGAGGGTTTATCTTCAGCCACTGCAGTGCGCATGGTCATGGAGTTTATCGGTGACCTAGAACACTGCAACAAATTACGAATCTGAAACTTGTATTGATGCAATGGAGAAAGCAGTGGCGAATAGATGGGTACATCTCTGGTTAAAAAGCGATTCAGTAGCGGCAGTCCAGGCTTTGTAGCAGTACAAAGTTCATTGCAGTGCCAGGAGGAAATGGGAAAGATTAAAAGACAAATTCAAATCTCACCAAAACATGGAGAAGTATGTAACTTCAGCGCAAACAACTGTGCCAAGATGGGTGCAACTCTAAACAATGGTGCTACACTATGGTGGGAATGAAGACCATCTTTCTTAAGAAGCATGAAATGACCTTTTTGTAAACTAATTTTGTTTCAAATAGATAGGAATGGCCTTGTGTAACATAATTTTGTATCAAATAGATATATATGTACCAGTCGTGTCAAGATAGCTATGTAATATCATCTGTCTGGATATGTAGAAACTTCCAACTTAAACCTGCCAACTTTTAAAACTTCAAGATGTTTTAGGTTTTTAGTGCAATTTTACCTATTTTCAAGTCATATGTTTCCATGCATACAAGTTTACTATACAAGCACTACACTAAAATTTACATCGACCTGCATATCTAGAATAGAAATTAACTGTCCATATAGTCTAGCAGTTTATGTTATTTTAACACTATCTATGATCTGATTGTTTAGACTTAAGGATCTTTCGCGCAAGTAGGTTTGCCACTAAAATGGTTATAGATATAGTCTTCATTTCAGTGGAGAAAATCTGCACATACTAGGGTTGCATGTTGATTCAAAGGTTTGCAAACAATATGAGAACTCGGCTGAGATATTAGGGTTTCTAAGTTTAACACCATTTAAGTAAAGAAAGATGGTACATTAAGGCAAAAACAAATCCAGGTAACTGCGCAATACCAAAATACAAATTTAGTATTTTCATGGAAACAGCCGTAATGGTAAAAACAAAAAGAAAAAAATCATACTAATATTTGGTCGGCATGCTCGGCAACCAAGGCGTCTTTTCAATTACTTAAGATAATGTATCCAGAGAGGTTTTTGTCATTCTCCTCTGCTCCTCTGCTTGTTGATTAGGTTTAAAGCAACTCACAAGAACTCATTTTTGAGATGGAGACATTAATTTTACCATTCCAACTCATTTTTGAGATGAAAGCTTTGGGCACAAGTTGGTCTTTTCTCTTTCAGTCCATCCCTCCTTGCCAAAAAAACCCAACTATCATTTCTTGCATTTCCAACACCATTACCTCCAAAAACTTGTGCATGCTCACCTTGTCACCATCTTCATCTTCTCCCCTATATAAACTCACATATAATCATACTTCCTCATCATCTTACCTATCTTCAAACTTAAGCAATTAACTACTTAGTTAAGCTACCAGTTGAGTCTCTAAGTACTGTAGTTCCCTACTCTTTTAAGCAACTCGGCTTTTCACTATGTCTCTAAATCTCTCAGAGGCCTTTAAACCTCACCCTGTATACCTTCATGATGATGATCACATTAATTTTGATTCAGTGCAAGAGGTACCTGACTCGCATGCATGGCCACAAGTCGTAGACTATCTATCTGACTTGTCTGATGTCGACTCAGTGCCTATTATCGACCTTATGGATCCCAATGCTGCCACTCTTGTTGGTAATGCATGTGAGACGTGGGGTGTGTTCCAAGTCATCAACCATGGAATACCCATACATCTTCTGGAGGATCTGGAGTCTGTGGGAAGACGCCTCTTCCAGCTCCCTGCACAACAGAAGCTTAAAGTGGCACGTGGTCCTGATGGCATGTCTGGTTATGGTCGAGCTCGCATAAGTTGCTTCTTTCCAAAACTCCTGTGGTCTGAAGGCTTCACCATCTTTGGTTCTCCTATTGAACAAGCTCGCCAACTATGGCCTCAAGAGTACACAACATTCTGGTAAATATAATCATGCACCCCAGTATGCAGGTTTTCATGCACAACTGCATTAGTAATTGAACCAGATCCTATTATCAAAAGAAAAGAAAAGAGATGCAACTCACTTCTATATGATTTAGTGGAGTATTGGGGAAAACAGAAAATTCAAAACAACTTCTTCTGTCTTCCTAAAATAATTCGTTTAACTGATTTTTAAAGTTTGTTAATTAACAGACTTAAATTCCTTATGCAGTGATGTAACTGAAGAATACCAGAAGGAAATGAAAAGGCTTTCTACCAGGCTTATGTGGATCATGCTTGGGTCATTGGGCATAACCGAGGATGACCTGAGCTGGGCAGGTCCAAAAAACAAATACGAAGGTCCATGCGCTGCATTACAACTAAACTCGTATCCACCCTGTCCAGACCCTAAGATAGTCATGGGCCTAGCAGCTCACACTGACTCAACCCTACTCACTGTTCTCTACCAAACCAACACAAGTGGTTTACAGGTGTTTAGGGATGGTGGCCGATGGGTCACTGTACCACCAAAAAGGGGTGCACTTGTTATCAATGTTGGCGATCTGCTTCAGATCCTCTCAAACGGTCGATTCCCAAGCGTTTTACACCGTGCAGTAGTGCATCAATCTCGTCACCGTCTCTCCTTTGCCTACCTCTGTGGCCCGCCATCCAATATTCAAATTTCACCGCTCCCAAAACTGATTGATCAGAAACACCCACCTCTTTACCACCCTGTAACATGGAACGAGTACCTAGGAATAAAGTACAAACATTTAAACCAAGCTTTATCGGTTATTAGACTCTTCAAGCCGCAAGACGGATCTGTTGACATGAATGATATGAAAAGGATGAAAGTGGGATGTTGAGAAATTACAGGGAATCATTTCATCTCTTCTACCTACTGGTTGGCCATGTTATGGGGACTTCCATTACTTGGACACATTTGGGTAACATAGGTGATTTGAGGTATAACTTAGATCAAATCATGTACGTAGAGTAATAATGTAAACAAATGGTCTCTGTTGTTCTAATTTGTCTATGTACATAAAAAGACAGTTCCATTTGAGATTCGGATTAGCAGAAAGATCTTCCTCCAAAGAATAAGACAAATATCCAGATAAAATTGTTATGTTGATTAAAATTGAGAAGATGTCAAACAGAATACTAATAATTCTATCTTATTATCCTTTGAGATAAAAATGTTTGAACATGCATCCATAGTTCTATGAAAAAAAGTCAGCTTGATAACTGTACCTTTTTGTGAAGAAACTGTGTTGATCTTTCTATCTTCCTCTCCTTTTGTATTCTTAGAAAACCGTTCTATACACTCTGAACTTCAAAACCGCAAAGTCTTCCAGAAAGCCTAAAAATTTGAATGATTAGGGGAACAAGCATTCCTCTTCTATTCCTTTTCTTTTGAGTAAACTCTCTCCATCCTCCTGTTCAATATAATCATGCAATTCTTGAAAAAGATCTTCATTTAAAGAGCCATATACACCACTCATCCTTTCTATTGTTTCTTGTCTGTAAATACCACTTTCAAGTTTCCACATGAATAGTAACCAGATATTTGCTCCCATTAAGCCTTCTTTATCCATTTGAGTTTATTCAGAAGTTGTTCCATAAGCATACCTTTTTGCTATTAATCTTGCACATCTGTGCGTGAAACAGATAATCCCAACACAAATCATCGGTGGACTTTAAGCCTTTCTCCATTACACTATCAGAACAATTTTGAATAGAATAGTGTCAAGGTCCATCACTGTATCCTCCGCCATATCCTGTATTTGGCATTCAACATCATCGAGATCTTTGGTGGCTGTCCTTAACACAAGGAAATAAAGATGTTGCTCCCACACACACGCACACACATCAATGTAAGTACGAAACCAGTCATATCCTATGCCTGTAAACACATTTCAAGTCATTAACGATCATGCACCAAAAAAAGTAAGAATCTACCAAATAGAGAATAAATTACTTAAGACTGATTGGTTTGTGCTGTTACAATTCAATTACTTAAGGAGTTATATGAATCTTATGATTGTTTAAGTAGCGATGGTAATCAAAGTAAAACAACCGAAAATGGTAGAAATTGGATCAGTTAGGAGCGATGATAATACTAGAGCAGATTCTGATGAAGAAGCTTTAGTTGAAATTATAGATTGTAATGGAAATTTGTTTGGAATAGGCTTGTTAATGAAAAAATATAAAACGCCAACTTACAATGAAAAATACACGACTGTTAGAGGAAAATTCGGTTTTGCTCATCTGGAAAACCTGGAAATGCGAGCTCTTGGTCAGATTTATTGATGAAAAGTTAATTTCAGTCAAGTAACCCTAATTCTACTGTCTTTTGCTTGGTCAGTTCAATGCTAAGTTGAGACTCCCATTAACCAAATTTGGTCGTTGATTTCTTAAATATTGTGAAACAAGCTTCTTGCAACCTAAATGGCAATACCTATCTCATGAGATTAATGCCATGAATTTGATAATTGTTAGTTCATTTGTTGAACAACAAGCTGAGAATCGCTATAAACCTTGGTCTTGTCTACCTTGAGGTCGATGGCCATTATGTGCCCTTGTATCAGTGCTTTATATTAATCTCATTATTAAGGATGATCTTTAACTGAGATCTCTATGATGAAATTAGACCAGAATAATCCAACTGCCGTTGAGCATTATGTGATCCATCATTCCATCAACATAAAGAAGTCTTTTTCAAGAGTTGGCTCAAGTCGAGAATCTGTTTCTTGTTCCCATCTAAGGTCTTCTACTGGATAATCGACGAAGAAATCAACAACAACATGACCTTTTTGTTCATTTTTAGGTACAAATTCAAAGTGGTAAATCTACTAGGCAGCAGCCCACCACACCACGTGGCTTGTTGTTTCTCTTTTCCAAAACACATTTTAGGGTTTTGTCAGTGACTAATCTCATAGCATGTGCTTAGAAATAAAGTCGGGATTTGAATGCAGCATAAAGTAGAGCTAAAGCAAGTCACTCAAGTGGCGTGTACCATTTTTCGACTTGCTGAAGTGTTGGTCTGGTGAAATAGATAGATTTCCCGACCTTGTTTTCTTCTTTGATTAAAGCTGCACTGATGGGGAAATTTGACTCTACTAGATAAATGCAAAGTACATCCCACCCTTTGGCTTGGTAAGAACTGCGTGAATCACTAAGTACTATTAAAGGTTGCTGAATGTTTTTTAATACACTTGAGGTCTATTCGTAAGAAACCCCTTTGTCAAGATTTGCAACATAGGTTGGTTTATATCAGAAACCCAAGAAATTGATCTATTCAGGGCTGCAACCATTCCATTAAGTTATTGCACTTGTTTTTTGGTGGGGTAGGATTTGACATGTCGACCAGAGCTCGGACCTATCTAGATTGGATTCAATTCCTCTTTCGGTGACAAGGTATCCGAGGAATTAGCCTGATGTGAATCTAAATAAGAATTTTTTTTTTCTGTGTTGATGCCACACCCTTATTTTTTATAAATGAATATTCAATAAATAAATAGCAAACATTCACTGATCAAAAGCAGGGGCGCGAGCGGCGGTCACAAAAGAAACCCAAATAGGCAAAATAATTCAAAGCATAAGTTACGATGGATCATAAATAAACTCCAAACATAAATACCTCATCTCCAAAATTCAGCTCTAGATCAAGCCTCAATAACTCTAACACGTTACTCCTCATCTATACCTAACCAAGACATATCCCAAGTTATAAAATAAAACAATGAGGATAACCAAACGGAATTTGCTGGTGTGAGTCTCTCATGAAAGGGAGAGCTCACTAAAACCAACTAAGGAATAATTAAACTAAGTATGTTTTACGATTAATAAATTCAATACAAACTAAGTAACTTACCACATGTTAGTGTAACTCGGGTGGGTCTAACTCTGCAATAAATGTTTAATACTAGCACCAAGAGAAAAGTGCATGGGCTCACACAATACTCAAGATAAACGAAGTCCATTAGGCTCACGCAACACCCACGATAAACCAAGTCAATTGGCGCGCACACAGTTTTCCAAAATAATCAATTCGTGTCACAGACATTCAATCCATAGTTAAAACTTTGTCACACAAACGTATCCATAATCAATTTGTATCACACAAATATTCGGCCCATAACTAAATCCAAGTTCAAATCTGGAATTTTGTGGAAACTAAGGATTTTCTAATTCATCTACTATTTTAACTCGTCGGCAAAAAGCTATAAACTATCGTTTTATCTCGTTGACACATTGCCATCAACCTAACATTTTACCTCATCAGCAGAGGCATTAAACTAAAGTTATCTTGTCGGCACACAACAAATCAAACTAATGATTAAACAAAGAATCAAACCATCGAGATTTCCATCAGAAGGATCCCAACAATATAAACATTTGGCATAATACCTCGTATTAAAACCAAACCAAAATAATCATGGCTGTTGGAAATATATGATATGCATATCAAATATATGATATGCATATCAAATATATGATATGGAACCATATCAAATATATGATCTGGAAGATATGATATGGAATCATATTTCCAACAATGGCCAATGCCAAAACTTCCGAACATTTAACTTAACAAGCCACAAATATAATACACAGTCATATGTGTTTCAAAAATATCGAACCGGTACCAAAACGAGGCATATAAGTTACAATAAGATAAAATACACCACTTTTCCATGCACTTCTTGAAAAGGCCCACAAGCTTGAGAAGCTTTAATAGGGACCGAAGGAAGTAATGCGCCTTTTCTGATTATCTCTTTTCCATGCACAAACTCTAATTACCAACTAATTTACATCATGGAGTGTGGTGATCTGATCAATGAACATGACATGTAAATGAATTCGGTTAACGAATCTGATTATTTTGAAGGTCTTAATTATTTAGATGATGAAGATGTTAAATACATGGGGCCGAGTTGCATGAAAAATACAGTTTTTGTTCTCTCGAAAGGCTGCACAAGCAAATCCATAAGAGGAAAGAAAATGAGAAGAGAATCTCTTGTTCTGAAGCTTGGGGGTATGATCAATCCTAAATCAGATTTAGGTTTTGTAACTTCTGTCCGAACAAGAAAACAAAACCCTAATGCTTTTGGGTTTAACCGGGTTTCTTATCTTCAAGTTCTAAGAAACCAAACAAGGAAGCATTAAAGGTAGTTGTTGTCATGTCTACTTCTTTTAATGGAAATCAAACTAAAGATGGAGAAGATGAACCCATAAGAAAGAACCTGGCTGTTTATGAAAGAAATCGAAAGCATGGAGAGAAACACCCAGTTTTAATTTGAATGAAAGAAGGACTGCCTTAGTTCTTGATAGGGAAAAACAGCATGGGGAACAACATAACACCGAGAGAAAGGTAATTGATGATGGCATGTCCACTAAGGGAAGCGAGCAAACAAATTTTAGCAATACTACGGTTTGGGCAAATTTAATTGATAATGAAATTGGCCTTCATGTTGAACAAGGCAACTGTGAAATTGGTGCAAGTCAGTTAAAAGATGTACCAGCTATAAACAATGAAGCAAGTGTGATATTGCCTACACAATCTGATGGTTTCAATGACAGGAAAGAAGAGGCAGGTCCTTGTATTCAGTTTGGATCTTTTCCTACACAATCTGATGTGAAGGTGAGTTCATGGGCAGATAAACTTGGTAATACTTCTGGGAGTCGAGATAAATTGGAGCCAGCCATTATTAATCGCCAAGCAATAGTGCATGTCGAATTCAACCAATTTCAAGATTTCAATGCAAAGTATGCTAATATGATGATTGGAAACTTTGTTGGAAGAAGACTTGGGTACATGTTTGTGTGAAGGATATCTTAGCACGCTACTAGAAGTTAAATAATCCTTTCACAATGTTATGGGACTAAAATGTTTACATTTTAATTCCATAATGACGAAGATAGACAGGTAGTACTTGAGAAAGGATCATTATTCATTGCTAGCCAACTCTTTGTCATTTGGCCCTGGGGAGGTTATTTTTGGAATCAGAAGCTAATGAATTGAAATTTGAAAACCATACCAATATGGGTCATCTTGAAGAATATAGAGAAAATTGGTTTTTAGTCACCACATTTTGGGGGTTAATTTGCACAGGGTCACCACTTTAATTTTAATTTGCACAACGTCACCATTCCGTTTCTGAGGCATTAACACTAACAGTCAACCAATGTTTGACCTGGTCAACGAATCTTTACCGTATTATAAATTTATGTGTTAGTCACTACATTTTTACAATAATTGGTATTTGGTCCCTATTTACAAAAATGAAGAACATGGAGAATATGAAGTGAAAAACATGATCCAGATAAGAAGGGGTCTAACGGCTTGAGAGCTCACATCATTCATAAGATAAGCCTCGAGATCTGTGTTAAAATAAATTTTTTTAAGGTCAACAAACTTTGACTCAGTCAACTAACTGTTGACTTGGTCAACTAACGCTTCAGAGACAGAATGGTGACGCTGTGCAAATTAAAATTAAAATGGTGACCCTATGCAAATATACCCCTAAAATGTAGTGGCCTCGAACCAAATTTCTCAAGAATTTACCTCTTGAAATGTGGACTAACAAGGGGTTTAGTCAAGTATGTAGTGCTATCGGGGAGCTTTATTTTAACCAGCTCATGGTAAAAATGATAAGAACTAACTAGGCTAGGGTGTGTTGAGATAGATACCAAGTGTAAGTTTCCTAAAACTATACTTGTGGTATTGGATCAGAAAAGAACATACATGGTAGATGTAGAGTACAATTGGAAGCCACCTAAATGTGCACATTGTGAGTGTTTTGGTCATGACAGTAACTCGTGCCCTAAAATGCATGGAAGGTAGCAACGCAAGCAACAAACTATATGGCTACAGAACGAAGGTCAAGGGGATGTTCATGTTGAAAAAAGAAGAAATAGCGTGGATGTCAGGCACATCTAAAGCAGGTTAATAAGAGTGAGATATGCATGCAGGAACATGTGCCTACAAGGCAGCATTGTGAGGCTGGAATGGAAACAAGTACACCATTAGAGAGTCGAGAAGATAATAATGCATCCAAGGAAGGTAATCAGGAGCTAAGAGATGATGCAATCCGTAATGTGGAAGGAGAACAGGAGACACCAAGTAAGAAACATTCATTTAGGGCAAGGAGAGATTAAACAGGTACAACTATGGCAACGAATAATAAGTTACCTCAAACAAGAGGAATGATGCATGACCAAGGCACAAGCAGGCCTAAACTTCATAGTTCTAAGGATATAAAGGCTGCAAACCACAGCTGGCCAAACCAAGTTAGAAAATGACATCAAAGGCATCATGCATGATAGGTTCGAACCAAGGCATCAACCAACTTCAAACATTTATGAGGTTAAAGAAAAAAGAAGCTGATCAATGCCTATATGAGCGTTTAATGCATATTAAGAAGGAAAAATAGTTCTACTTTTTTAGATAGTTTAAGACTAGCCTATATTTGTTTGTCTAATTGTCCTAGGACTAACTTTATGTTCTTTATTTTAAGTTCTTTCTGCATGATATTAGGAATTAAGAGAAAGGAATGACCTACAATGTAACAGCGCTAGAACCTAGGGGACCCCTGAAACAACCCCGCTTGCTAAGTAAGTATGCCAAAAGACGTGATAACTGCTTAGCTGGAGGCTCACTGAGCTTACTTCGTTCTCTTAGCTCTACTCACGGGTCAAGGTACGGCTGACTTAGGTTGACTGAGTGCTCTTCAACCGACTTAATCCTACTAAGAGCTGACTGAACCGCTATGGGATTTTCCTAGACATTCCGGGCTTGCTAACGAGATGGCCCTATAAACAGTGTTCTAAAAGACGGCCGCGCCCAGACGCTAGGTGGATAATCTAGGCGGATTTGAAACCTGGACGGGTTTTGGGCGGGGTCTAGGCGGATCTGGGCGGATCTGCACATAACCCAGATCCCAAATCAGATCACGTTTCTTCTTCTCCATCTAGTTGTTTCTCTCCCTCATCTTTCAGATCCCAAATCAGATCGCGTTTCTTCATCTCTCAGATCATTTCTCTTTCTCTCTCAGGTTGGTTCTCTCTCTCAGATCGTTTCTCTCTCATCTTATTCTCAACACTGAGTTCTAATTAGATCACGTTTCTTCTTCTCCATCTAGTTGTTTCTCTCCCTCATCTTTCAGATCCCAAATCAGATCGCGTTTCTTCATCTCTCAGATCGTTTCTCTTTCTCTCTCAGGTTGGTTCTCTCTCTCAGATCGTTTCTCTCTCATCTTATTCTCAACACTGAGTTCTAATTAGATCACGTTTCTTCTTCTCCATCTAGTTGTTTCTCTCCCTCATCTTTCAGATCCCAAATCAGATCGCGTTTCTTCATCTCTCAGATCATTTCTCTTTCTCTCTCAGGTTGGTTCTCTCTCTCAGATCGTTTCTCTCTCATCTTATTCTCAACACTGAGTTCTAATTAGATCACGTTTCTTCTTCTCCATCTAGTTGTTTCTCTCCCTCATCTTTCAGATCCCAAATCAGATCGCGTTTCTTCATCTCTCAGATCATTTCTCTTTCTCTCTCAGGTTGGTTCTCTCTCTCAGATCGTTTCTCTCTCATCTTATTCTCAACACTGAGTTCTAATTAGATCACGTTTCTTCTTCTCCATCTAGCTGTTTCTCTCCCTCATCTTTCAGATCGCGTTTCTTCATCTCTCAGATCGTTTCTCTCTCGCATCTCTCAGATCGTTTCTCTCTCTCTCTCATCACTCAGATCGTTTCTCTTTCTCTCTCAGGTTGGTTCTCTCTCTCAGATCGTTTCTCTCTCATCTTTGAGTTCTAATTTCTGATTTCTAATTTCTGCAGTCCCAACTACCAACTCAAAACTAAGTTCTAATCTCACCATGTCCCAACTAATTAGTTCAAAACTGAGTTCAAAACTGAGTTTATGGAATATTAATTAGTATACTATGTGCCTATATGAATTAGAATGTGCTTATATGAATTAGTATTTGCTGAAATACAAGCATATAACCAATACCGTCCTAATCCGTCTAGGCCCTGCCTAGGCGCCCGCCCAGCCGTCTAGGCGCTAGGCCCCCCCTCACCGCCAAGCTTCCGCCTAACGTCTTTTAGAACATTGCCTATAATATATTGTACGCACATAGCATATATACAAAGAAAATCCTGAAGTTAAGGTAATCAAGAAGCGGCTTGGAAATACAAGGTCTACTGTACAAGTCAGGGTAAAACCTATATACCTTATCTTTGCTAGCATCCTCGTCTTGGAACAACACCGTGATGATTTTGAGGGAAGTGAGGGATTATTTCTCATTGATCATTGGCCAGGAAGAGAAGTACTTGGTTTTCTAAACCCTTTTTTTCACATCTTTCTTTCTCAACCTCTGTTTCAACTTAATCTCAACCATCTAGACATGCACTTAGAGGTTCCCCTTCCCTCCCCAAATATCTCCAATGCAATCCATATCCACTTGAGTGACTTCTTTTGAAGTATAAAGTTCTTGAAAGCCTAGCCTCCACCTTGACTTTCTTGAACATCACACACCCGAAGAGCTCCCTATTTTATGATTTTATTGTGAATTCACGTACATAGGTTTAAAGCAAAAGAACAACTCGATTTATTCACAGAAAATTTTCCTTCCCATGCCTTGACAAGATCATGAAAGGTAAGAATAAGATCCGTCAACCACATTACTTTAAATCTAAAATGTGAAGAACATATATGACTAAGATCTTCTTAGAGTAACAGTTCTATTTTTCAAGATAGACGATACTGTATTGCTTAAAACCAATTTAGAGTCGGCCATCCTAGAAATACCTAACCAGGAATCTATCCTATCTAACCAAGGCAGGAACTTTCTCCCCATCAGATCAAGTGAAGCCTTTAGAGAAAGGGGAATCCACCAGCTTGTGCCTATGTACCAAATCAGTAAAAATGTGCATGTGACCATTGATATTACACATTGTGTTTCTCTAGTTTTCAAACCTAACCACATCAAAAATTTCTAGCAACGCCAGGGTCCATAAATAGTATAAGCCTTAAAACCATTGAGTTTTTTCCAATATGGTTCATCTTCTTTTATCCACAAGACCATAAACTCCAGTACACATGTGTCAGCTATCAACCTTGCATGATGATAATAATTACCGAAAAAATATTAATCCAAAATTCTTTCTATAATAAAATTTTGATTCCAGATAACACACCCAAGACCGCAAATGTTCTTAATAATTTTTTGATCAATCATCTCTACTTTTGTTTGAAGAAAGGTCTTTATCACCTCATAAGAACCATGCGCAAAGCTTTTATTATAGATTATCTTGGGTACCTCCTCCGACCCTCTCACATTCTAAGACAAGATTTTACTATTAGAAAAACTTTGAGGCAGGTCATGCATGCCCTCCTACAACCTATAGAACTATTAGCATAATTATTATTGAAGGCAACACCTCAAGCTCTCTAGTTGAGAACATAATCCCTTCCTAACGTATCTCTCCATAAATGGGAAAACAACCAAACACAAGCTTTGATTTGAGCATCGGGAACTACTTGTCCCCATTAACTCACTGATATGATTTGAAACTTGTTCCTCCCATTTGCCAATATGTTAAACCTGAAACGGCTAAACCCTAAAATGTGCTTCCAACCTCTCCCTATGTTCCTCAACCATGCGCTGAAGCACTGACGGATAAAGTAATAAAACGTTTTAAATGAGGTAACTTTTAGTAGTGATCAACACAATCTATAACATATTTTCTTACAAATAACTACATAATATGGCAAGGGGTCAAGTTTATCCAATAGTTTTGCCTAGTACTTTGGGAACATGTACAAGTGCAACAAGAGCGTGTTTTAAAAAAGAAAAAAA
>JABWDY010002074.1:0-13137 GCA_013358455.1 Thalictrum thalictroides | reverse complement strand
TTGAATTTGAGGTCTTACGAACTGCCTCATATAAGTAGATTAGAGGTCTTATGATTTGCCTCAATAATCAAAATCTTCCATGTACCTTGTAGAAAAGAGATGAGGTTTTATGATTTACCTCCATAATATTTGTAGAAATCAAGGTGCTATGAATTGCCTTGCCAAAATTTTCCTGAAACTTTCAAAATTGATCAATTGTTGGGTTGTCCAAAGAGCCCCTAATATTAAGAAATATGTGTAGACCAATAATTTGAGATGCAAGACGTGTTGAGCTCCAGTTTGTCATTGAATTGAGCTCCAGTATGAGAGGTCGAAATATATCGATCTTGTAGCAGCAATAATGAAGTAGTACTTAGCATCAAACTTATGAACATAAAATGGGTTGTGCTAGCAGCAATAATTAAGTAGTAATTAACATCAAACTTATGAACATAAAATGGGTGTCAACGACCCCATGTGAGATTGTCAATCATGTGACTGATGATATATAAACATAAATGCACTGTGCCAAAGTGGTGGTCAATTGATGTGCATCAAAGTGATAGAATTGCCACATAAATATATGCATTCCTATTGTTTAAAATGAACAACATTGGAGGTCGTTTTTTGTATAGCTAGGTATAGTAAGCAGTAGTAAAACAAAACAACAACAGTAACACTTATCTTGTTTTTTCCGAATTTCCGTGAAGTGAACAGAAAGTGATTTTGGCCCTCAATTGATAATGACGAGATGTAATTCTATTGATCAGAATTTGTAGAACTTTTGGGAATTACTACTTTGAGAACAATGGTGTTTGGTGGGGTTGGTGGCTGGGATTCGATTGAGAAAATCTCAACTTCCTCAGTCGGCGCCAAATGTATTAACCTAAATTTAGACTAACACACTACTCTAGGTCAGATCTGTATGTAGATGACCAAAAAGGGGATTTGATGAGGAAAAGGGTTGCACTTCGGTTGAGATCGAAGTTGCCTACGTACTCTAGCTCGGGGATGTTGAACTTAGAGATCAAGCCACCGTAGTTCTTAGGTTTTATAGAAGATGATGAGGCGGTGATCAAGAGATCTTCTTTGATATGCAAGATAACCGAAATGATTTGATTAGGCAATCAAATCATTTAGTAATCGTGTTAAAGAAGGTAACAAATAATCCGCATGCCAATCGGATATCTTCAGTATCTAATTGTGATACGTTTCTATTTTGGTACGGGCCGAGCTGATAGACCGAATGAAGTAGGTCGATGATGTCATGTCAGGTCGGGTCGGTCGTGCTTCTTCAGGTCGGTTATGATGCCACGTGTTGCTTTTTGATTGGTTGATGAATGTAGTACCACTACACCTTCTAACCCTAGAACTCCTTGAAAATTGCTAGAAAAGAGTTTGTATTTTGTTAGACAACTTGTAGGAAGCTTCTGGAGCTGAAATTTGTTGGAGATCTTGGTCAATCAACGTGGAAAACTTAGTCAAAATCTTGGGTCCAAATTCCTTCTAGAAACACGTTTTCCAAGAAGCCCAATGGGCCCAAAAACTGTCTTTAGAAACTGGGTCAGGCTGGTTTTGACAAGTGTTTTTGTCCTGATTCCATCCCTGTTTTCTGCGATCTATCTTGACAGTCTTGAAGTAGGAAGTGAGAGCTTTCCAATGCCTATTTGTGCTTAAAAATGAGAGCTATCTAACCCTTTTGTTTAATTGCGTCAAGTTGGCTACTTGAACTGTCTTTTTACCGTATTTTGCTTCCTTTTAGCTTTTTCGGGCAAAATGCGCCTACAAACACGTAATTCTAACAATACCAAGCATATCATATCACTTTATATCATAACTTGAGAAAAATATACATGAGTAAAGGGGATATATTTACACTTTTGAGTGCTTATCAATATTTCAACTAATACTATGTGAACTATTATTTGATTGGAGCACGCACAAGTTAGGAATTGAGCCTTAAAGTCCCTACAGATCACGTTTGTAGAATCATTATTGTTATACAGTTAAGGAACGTTGCATATACACGGAAAACCTCCGACACTGGTTATTCACTACTTGACTCACAAAATAAAAGGAGAAATTCACAACGGAAAGTTGGAGAGAACTCATTGACTTGGTGGACACAAAATTGAGTCAGTTTGAGTCCCTTGTTAGATGTTGAATGATTAAGATCATTTGTATGGCATATGTAATGTGCATCATGCATGCTTCTTAGATCTGGTAACCTTTACATGCCCAAATTTGGTAGTGTGTACACAAGGTTCACAATCACGGACCCATTTCAAATCCCTCTCCCTTTTGATTTTGAGGAAGAGTTTGACAACTAAACTTCACCTACTGCTCAAGTAATTCCTGAACCTATGGCTGAAGCTACATTAAGTGATTACTTTGCACCTTTGGCCACTGGGCCACCTACATACAGAGTCTTGCCTGAGACTACTGCTGAAAGTTATGGTATTTACCCTCAAAATATGAGCATGTTACCTAAGTTTCATGGATTTTCACAGGAAGATCTATACCAGCACCTTAACAAGTTTTTGACGATGCTAAATACTTTTAAAGAGAAACATTTGACAAATGATGAAGTTAGGCTTAGGTTGTTTCACTTTTCTATAGAAGATAAAACAACCTTTGTTTTCATAACCTTCCAGCCAATTCCATTACTTCATGGGCTCAATTAAGTAAAAAATTTCTGAATAAGTACTATCCTATTTAGAAAACTAAAGACATGATTGATGTCATTAGAAACTTCCCGCAGAAAGAGAATGAGGTCTGCTTTGATACATGAGAGAGGTTCCAAGACCATTTAATTCGATGTCCACAACACAAAGTTGATACTTCTGAACAAGTTAAAATTTTGCCTAGAGGTCCCAATTATGAAACTCGGAATGTTGTTAAAGCATGAACAATGGTGATTTCTTAGACATGCCATGTACCCAGGCTAAGGAGTTTTTTTGAGAAATACTCTGAAAATAACCAACAGTGGGAAACAGATCCACGACCTAAAGTCACTACCCCTGTAAAAAGCGATAAACCTAGAGGAATGTATGAGGTCAAGCCTGACCCTGAGAGTAGTAGTTTTCTCTTGTGTTTGAGTTAAGAATATCCTCCTTGAGGTGGGTACAACATTTTCTTGTTACTTGTTTACAATTGACATTCTTATTTGCAGGTAAAGTATCACAATTCTTTCATTTCTTCTCATAATTCATCTTTTGATTGAGATTGTGTAAAAGTAGTCTCATCAAAATAATCTTTCTCATTTTCAATGATCTTCATTATATTGTGAATGACAGACTTGGGGGCGTTAAAGTTGGAAATATTATTTCTCTTTACATCAGAGATTCATCATTATTTTAGAAAGTGGATTTTCAAGAGCTTTTGACACATACAAAGAGAACTACAAGGGCTTGATCACAATTTGGGTACGTAGCCAGCTATTTTGATAGCGCAACCAATATTTAACTTTGAAATTTGTGAGTTTGATGGTAGCGGAAATATTGAAAAACGTTTTCAATAATTTGTAAATTTACTTTATTTATAAATTGTGACAAAAAGGTAAAATAGTAATTTCATATGTAAAGTGTATGTTGAATCCTTGTAATATTCCATGTCTTGTTTATGGTGCCTGGATGAAGCCTTGGAGCTGAATGGAGATTGAACCAGTTGAGGATCAGTGTGCACAACTCCAGTCGACTGGACTGGAAAGGTTTTTGCCTCCAGTAGACTGGACATGAGAAATATTCAGGAAGTTTGCTATCCAGTCAACTAGACTAAAAAGGCTTAAGCCTCCAGTCGACTGGAAGCTTGGAAGCTGGAAGACAATTTGTTATCCAGTCGACTGGCCAACGCAGATCTGAAGACTTTACTCTCCAGTCGACTGGGTGATGGGATATTTCCTTTTTGGGCCTGTTTTACTCACTGGTTGACCCAAGCCCAACCAAGTAAGCTCAAATTTGGTCAACCTAAGTTTGACCAACGGATCTATTGGGTCTAAGGGGTATATAAGCTTAACTATACCCTAGAGAACACTTTAGTTTGATGTTGAATGTTCTACAACTACAATGAGGCAAAAATCCTAGAAGAACATAAAGCTAAATCGATCCTAATCTTTGAAGTTTCCACCATCAACACAAATTAATTCATATCTTAATATGGTGAGTGATTGTTTGTATTGGTTGTTTGTATAATCCCAAGATTGGGAACTACAGTTGTTTTCTCTAGATCCTATTGAGAGGATTTCTTTAAGAAACCCATGTTGAATCAATGGAGAAATTGGTGATACCCTAGAAGGTGTTGATGTTCGGTAAAACTTGTGTTTATGTGAACGTAGATAAACAAGACAAGCCTAAACTAGACTCAACCCACTCGACTATTAGCTCACACTTACACTTGTCTAATCCGAGATATCAAATAAATTTATAAAGTTCCCTTGTGCTACTAATTAAAACTAAGAATAGTATAATAGTAAAATAGGGGTATTGATTCTACTCACCCAAGAATTTGGTACCTTAGACGGACTTGAAACAAAATATAGGATGATATAGTTTATGAAGGAACTTATGAAAGATTGTTGTTTTGAAAGAGTTTTGATTTGTAAAGATAATTTTGGATAAAATTATATTAAATTAAAGTAATGCAGATCAAACTAAAACACGTAAAGTAAAGTAGGGTTTGTGAATATGATATGAAGGCGGGGTTTCACTTTACTCTAGGTAAATATTAAATTTTCCACGGTATTCATTTCCATGCTCCAACTATCTCATAGTTGGTAGTAAGTTCCCTCTCATCTTGATGTTAAAACTTACTCACCTTAAGAACTAGTAGAGTCTTTGCAGAGAATTCTTCTAGCAATTCTTAAGGGCCTCAAGATGTAAAATAATGACCCTACACCTTTCATCTCGATACCGTTGATAGTAAGTAAAATCTTAAACCTTTTAACTAAAGATATATAATTAACCTATTTTCTCTTTCTCAATGCCAAAATAAGTTAACGAATGCACATGAGGATGAAAGTCTCTACATATGTAACAAGATCTCTCCTTTTATTTATTATTTAGAACAAAAAGTAAAAACTATTCTAAGGTGATAAATCCTAAAATAATTATCTTTCGTGCATGGAAAACGAAACACATATAAAAAATTATTCTACTTACCTAGTAGGCTTGTAATACCCCATGAATGGTTTAGCTCATGCTGCTGGAGTTGATGGAAAAGATGGTTGATAATGTAGAAGACATAATTAAAGAAATAGAATTGAATGCGAAAAATAAAACTAACATAAAAAAAAATAAAACTAAGAACTGTATTAATAAAATTTAATTTTCTTCATAAATAAAACCTAAACCTAAGTTGAAACTCTCAATGTTACAAAAGGCTTGCTCCAAATTCATGGAGATTCATGTATATATAGACCTAGAGTCACATTTACAGTAAAACACTGATAAACATAAAGAAACTTCTATCTTTAAGGCGGTTCTACCGATCTTTTGCACTTTAAACTTCACAGGCTGGGCCTTGGGAACATGAGGAAGAAGTCTAACTGGGACTGTCAAGGTTTTGAGAAAAGTCAACTCACTCGGGGAGAGTTGGTTAAGCCTGGGAGCTCGCTTGGGGTGACCAGTACATAATACAGAACTGCTGCTTGGTCTGATTTTGAGCTGATTTTTGACTATTTTTTGCTATTCCAAATGCTTTGATATTTGACAGTCTTGAAGTTGAGATTGTGATCTTTCTAATGGTTCTTTTGGATTGTCAATCAGAGTTTTCTAACCTCATTTTATGTGAGCTCCAAAATGCTTTGTTTTAACAGCTTTTCGGTATTTTTTTCTTCGTTTTGTCTTTTTGCCTTGTCTTAGACCTAAAATGTGGTAAAACAAAGCAAACCATGGATATTATATCAATTTATAGATTAACTTGAGACATATATTGGTAAGTTAAAAGGATATATAAACACTTTTGGGCGCTTAGTAGGTGTCTAGGTTAGAGACAAATGAGTTGTCTTTACAAGCTTCAAGATTGAAGTCAACCAATTCAAGTGGGACTTGGTGAAGAAGCTTGGGAGAAATTTGTGTAACCTTTCTTGGATGAAGCCTTCTTGAGAGTAGATGTAGGCAATCTTGCCGAACGACTATAAACCCTTATTTCTTTAGATTGGATTGTTTTCTTCTTGTTTTTTTATCTTTCCTTTGTTAATGAGATCATAATCTCTACACCAACTCCTTGTTAATTCCAAGTAAGGTGTCTTTGATGATATTTCTATATAATGGTGTCCAAACGCTAGAGAGGGTGTGAATAGTCCCTTTTTAAAAACTACTTACCAAAGTTCACCTAACAGATAACAACAAATACAAACAAATATGTTCAGGATATAACAAGTGCGGAATAAAGAGTTCAATACTAAGCAAATCTATCACAAGAAGTAAAACAACATACAACAAGCATGAAGATGAAAGCAAAGGAGTTAGTATGAGGGGGTGAGTAGTGATATAATGGTTTTCCGGGAATTCCTTTAGCAGTGCCTTCCCTTCAAACCAGTTAGCTACTAGCAAACCCAATCTGCAGAAACAAGTTAAGCCTACTTTTAGTGCTAACTATGTGTATCAAATATTATTTTATTTCCCTATTTTGACAACTAAACCAATCCTAAAATTAGTATAGAGGCAAGTATCGGGTATCGAATCCACTCTTTCCAAGAATTAGGTACTTTAACTACAAACAAGAAACAACAATGATGTATGATATTGTTTATGGATGGATTGATTGATTGAGAGTAATATGATTGAAGTAAAGAAAGTGCAAACAAAGCAAAGCAAACAAGAAATATAAAGGGTTATGAATATGGAAGGAAAAGCGGGGTATTACTTCGTTTCATAGGTAAGTGTCCAAATTAACTACTCATGCTTTGTTTACCATGCATCCAACTCTAAACTCATAGACAAACAATAATTGGTGATGAGTTCCCTTGCTCTCGACCCAGGAACTCGACCTCAAGAAGTATTCAAGACCCATGCCAGTACCTCTCATCTCGATGTCGTCATGCAATTAGTGAATCACTTCTCTTTATACTATTTGTTAACTACCTTCTCTCTCTCGATGCCAAGATATGCTAACGGGCGTATGAGGCTCGAAAGTCTCTACACATGCAAAAAGATCTCTCTTTTATTTATTATAAAGAACAAAGAGCAAAAACTATCCTATGTGATCAATCATAAAATAATTACCTTCCTAGCATGGCAAACATAGAACACTTTTAGTAAATTCTTCTACTTACCTAATCCACTTGTAAAACACCATGAATCGATTAGCTCATGGTGATTGTGGGGATGATCATGATAGTAGTAAAAGTAAAAGACTTAATTAAAAGATAAGTATGTAAAGACGAAATATTAAATTGCATGAAAAGTAAAGATATAATAAAAATATGAAGAACTTGAACTTGAAAAGTAAATAGACTTGTATTAAAATAAATGGAACTTCTTATTCAACATAAAATAATGTAAAACCCTAGTGATACTTCAATTTAAGATTAAAGCATTTTGTTAGATAACTTTTAGAAAGCTTCTGGAGCAGAAATTTGGTGGAGAGCTTGGTCAACTCACGTGGAAGACTCAGCCAAAATATTGGGTCCAAATTCCTTCTAGAAATACGATTCCCAAGAAGCCCAATGGGCTCAAAAACTGCATTCAGAAACTGGGTCTGGGCGGTTTTGATGAGTCTTTTTGTTCTGATTCCATCTCTGTTTTCTAGGATCTACCTTGGCAGTCTTAAAGTAGGAAGTGAGAGCATTCCAATACCTATTTGTGCTTCAAAATCCGAGCTCTCTAACCCTTTCGTTTAATTGCGTCAAGTTGGCTAGTTGAAACTGCCTTTTTACCGCATTTTCTTTCTTTTAGCTTTTCCGGGTGAAATGCACCTACAAACACGTAATTCTAACAATACCAAGTATATCATATCACTTTATATCATAACTTGAGACAAATATACATGAGTTAAGGGGATATATTTACACTTTTGAACGCTTATCAAGTAGCGAAAGAGGCACTCTCACCCTTTCCTCTACCACAATACGAACCAACTAAGAGATTGGTTGGATGGGTTGTAGAGATTTCATACAAACAAACAACATAATCATATAAAGAAACTTAAGTAAAAGGAAACAAATCACAAGACAAGATTATAGTGGTTCGCCCAATGAATCCTACGTCCACTCTTCAAGTACTTCCTTGTATTAAGAATCCCAAAGCAAAGGTGAACCTCCTCTAGCTCTACACCACTCCCATTAGTGTTGGATTACAACTTGAAAGAAATGGAGACAAGTCCTTTAGCCTTCAACGAACAATCCTCCTCTTGGATTTGTAGTAGTGTGTAGTTACAATTACCCTAACCTAGATCCGCAGATCTAGGGTTTACCAATCTTGTTGAAGAACAAAGAATTGGGGTTTTCTCTCTCTTACAACAACCTCTCAAAGGTGGATTGAGAAAGGAAATGAAACTCTCTTGGGTTTATAAATTACCCACAATAAACTCTCACTCAACTCACAAAAGATGGATCTTGGTTAGCTTGAGTGGAGGAAGAAGATGGAAAAATTTCTTTCTAAAGCTCTCTCTCTACAAGTTAGGGTTTGCCTCTTGATGCCTTTGAAGAAATTAGCCAAATCCTTGAGTTCTACAACTCTAAGTGTTCCTTTTATACTTCTAATCCAAATAGATCCATTGGTCAAAGTCAATTGACCAACCTAGGGTTTTGTTGGAGAAAACCGAAAAAGTCAGATCCGAACCAGGCCCAATATGTACGAATTCCCTTCAGTCAGTCGACTGATGCCCAAAGTCAACCAACCTCTCCAAAGGGTCAGTCGACTGATGTTATAGGGACATCTGAGGAATTGAAGGTCAGTCGACTGACCTTATGACCTAAGGAACTCCTCTTGGTCAGTCGACTAATGAATAACCATGTCCTGCCTTGACTCACTTTGTCTCGGTTGTCGCCGATCGCATTCAATCTTGATGTCTTTAGCTCCGAAGCTTCACGGATACTTTTACAACAAGACTTAGACCTAATACAAGGACTCATAACTTACATAATATGTGAAATGTCCATTTTTCCCTTGTTTGTCACAATTCACAGGATATAACATTTACATTTGATAGTGAAGTTGGGACTTTCTCATAAGGTCCCACTTCTATGCTAAGTACCTTGTAACTAAGTTGGGGGATTGCTCATTAAGTACCCACTCCAACAAATAAGATTTTTCTCAACGGACTAGGGTAACAAGCTTGTTGCTTAGTAAAGTTTTGATTGAATCAACATGGTGACATCATGTTGAGATATAAGTTTCTTTGTCTTGTTTATTCTTGTGTAGTTAGAAAGATTGGATCTTGTTAATCCACTTTACCTCTAAAATTTGAAAAAGGACTATTTAGCCCCACTAGTTTATGATACATTATTGTAGTGATTTCTCAATTGGTATCAAAGCCATGCTGCTCATTTTGGGTTTAAAGACCCGAGTTAAAAGATCCACACGATGATGTCTAATAATCCAGAGGGGAATTCCGTGAACAAGCCATCGTTGTTTGATGGAAAGAACTTTACTTTTTGGAAAACACGAATGAGGATTTTCCTCAAGTCCCTAAGCCGTGATTGTTGACATGTTACTGAAAATGGATATGAGAACCCCCCACCATAACCGCGACGGTTAATGATATTACTTCGACCACCGTAGCTCCTTCAGATTTATTGACTCAAAAAGAAAAAAATCTTAAACATGAGAATGCTTGTGCGTTGAATGCCATACACTGTGGCATCTCCCCAGAGAAGTTCAAGTCTGTTTTGACGTGTGGGACTGCTAAGCAAACTTGGGACATTATAAACTTGTCTCATGAGGGGACATCCCAAGTCAAGGACTTGAAGCTCCAAATGCTTACTAGTCAGTTTGAGCGCATAAGGATGAAGGAGAAAGACACATTTAGTGACTTTTGGCTGAGACTCCAAGATTACACCAACTCCATGTGGGGTTTGGGTGAGGAAGCCGATGAATCCATTATAGTCCGTAAAATCCTTTGCTCTTTGCCCGTTATATTTGACCCTAAAGTCACCGCCATTGAGGAAGCAAAGGATGTTGGTACCATTTGACCTAAAGGAGCTTGTCGGCTCTATTCAGACTTTTGAGTTAAAGATAGCACCTAGAAGCTTTAAGTTTGAATCTGTTAAAACTGAAAAAGTCTATAGCTTTAAAATCTTCTATTATTGAAGCCTTTGATGATGATCTTGCCTTGATGGTCAAGAAGTTTGACAAGTTTTACAGGAAAGGGAGGAAGTTCTTTAAGAAGCATTATGCATGTTTTTCTTCTAAAGATAAAAGGTAGTCAAAGTTCGACAAGAAAATTCTCAAGGCTCAGATGACAAAAAGTGTTACCGTTATGGAAGAATTGGGCACATATCTACAGTGTGTCCCAATAACTCCAACAAGCCTAAAGAATTGAAAACAGTTGTAAACTCAGACAACGACTATGATTCCTCAGATGATAAAGCTCCTACTACACAAAGAGCTCTTATAACTATCTCGCGTTCAACCCCTGAATGTGAGACCTCAGGTAGTGAAAGTGATGATAGTGATTCAAAGTGTGACTCAGAGGTTGGTGATCTTCAGAAATCATATGATGAATTATATAAGTGATATTCCTTACACAATGGTGTCCAATATACTAGAGGGGGGGTGAATAGGGTATTTAAAAAATCACTTAACAAAGTTCACCCCCAACAACTAATACTAAGGTAAACTGTCACTAACTCATAACAAACACTCACTCTCTCTTGAATGGATTGGAAAGATATGGAGAGATGAGTGGAAGGAAGATGAAGATCTCTCTCAACAAAGAACACTCACTTAGATGTGTTAATGGCCTCTTGAATGCTCTATTGAAATCTCAAAAACCTTAGAGAAATAACTCTCTCTATGTTGCTTTTATAGTCAAAACCCTAATTAGGTCGTTGGTCAAAGTCATAGGACCAACTAGGGTTTTGACCGAGTGAACCGGGAGTGAGTCGGGCAAAACCGGGTTGAAAAACAGCAAATCACGAAAGGGAGTCGACTGACCCTTTAAATCACCAAAATGCCACTGTGGGTCAGTCGACTGACCTTATAACTCAACTGGTCCCACAAAGGGTCAGTCGACTGACCTTATGGGATGTCCTGAACCTCCATAACTTTAGTCGACTCCTTCTTTATCCAGCTGCCTGCTTGACCTGCCTGCTTCACCTATCAGCTTGACTTCCCGTTGAGCTCGGTTGCCGCCGTATACGTCCGTTCTTGATGTCTTCAGCTCCGTAGGCCTCTGGACACTTGAACAACAAGACCTAGACCTAATACAAGGACTCATACAACTTATATAACATGTGAAAAGACCATAAAGCCCTTGGCAGTCACAGTTCACAAGATATAACACTTACAATAAGGAGTGTAAAAAATGTCAAAGAGACTGGAGGTCAGCAAGGTTAAAGTAAAAGGTCTAACTGAGAAAAGTCAACTTCTTCAAATTGACAAAGAACAGTTACACAACTCAACACCATTGTCTAGAGTCTTTCTGACGAGAGAGATTTTAAAGCTCGAGTTAAAGAAGATGGAGACCTCTTTGGGTAAGACAGAGGCGTCTACTCCATCTTCCGAGATTCTTTCTTTGGATCTCATTTTTAAGTTATCATAGAGTCGTCATGACAAAACTGTTTAGTTGGAGCGTCTAAACTCATGTCGTATCCTTCGTAATCGGTTATCGTGGCCAATAGTGAGTAAGAACATAGCAATTTGTTCTTTCACCTTCAAGTAACGTGAGTCACATAATCCTAGACCCTTTAAACGATCACAAAGTCGATGGAATGCAAAACGCCTCATACGTAGTTGGTCCAAACAATCATTGTCAGAATCAATGTAAAACCTTGCTAGAGTATGTTCCCAACGGAGTTGTGGATTCCTATTGTAAGTGTACGGAGCCCTAGGGGATCTGTTTGACCTTTTATACCACCCAGTGTGTCTAAGGAAAGCGTCAACTGCTACTATTATTATTGCAACTACCACTATCCTACGTCGGTGGTTGTGTTGTGCTGCAGTTAGCATTCTACAAAACATTACACAAGTACGCAACCATGTCAAACATTAATTCAGGTACTCGGAGATACATTAATTTGTTTAAACTTTTGGTTATTACAACACCAATTAACAACATAGTTCAGATAATCTATAATCATACACATTTATCACTACAACATAATCTATGATATCACTACAACATAATCTATGATGATAAGCCGATAACATCATAAAAAAAGATAATTTATATGTTCTTCCGTTTGAAAATTTTATTAATTTATTTCTGTAAGTATACTCTTGCTTTGTGAATGGAATGGAAGTATCTTTTCACTGATATTCAGGGAAAACATTTCATATTGTTTGAAAGTTGTAGGAGTAACCAGACATTCGTTTCAAATATCACTAAATAGGGATTCAAAAGAATGAGCACAAAATGGCTTCATGTACTCTTGAGTATCTAGCAATGCTGTTAACTCTAATAAGAACACAGGTAACACAGCTGAGAGAATCACTAATTCATTTTAAAAAAAAAATCAAATTAACAAGCTAGATAGCCATGTTCTACCTGGAAGAATAAACGGATCAACTAGTTTTCAGGCTAATTCCAACTTCCAAGATGGTATGTGCTCCTCTTCTTAGTTCCTGTAAAATAGAGATTCATTTAGTGCCTGATCAATCCTTCATGGGATGCAATCAAAATGCTATATATAACAAGATTAAGAACAACAATAAAGCTAGCCAGCTTTCATTCATACTTACCAAATATGGTTACATTGAAGATTATTGACTTTCATAAACCAGATTAGCTAGCTATCAAATATGATAGGTTGGGTGTTTAGCTTGGCAGGAGAGATGCGAACTGAGTACTAAAAAACTTTGTCAACATTTTGGTCTATGAACTTGTATACATAGTAAGATGGCATGGCGCCAGACCGCAACTGGCCAGTAATCTCTCTGTATTTGAACTTAGGAACAACAATCTTATACTAGCTAGTAAAATAACATGAATTATATTTTTCAGAACTTTTAATTTCCAACCTTAATATATATTTTAATTAGGTAATCATGTACTAAT
>JABWDY010002044.1:31993-42290 GCA_013358455.1 Thalictrum thalictroides | reverse complement strand
AAAAAATTTTAGCTGAGATGCTGAAACTGAAAATCAAAGGAGAAGCCATAATATCCGCGGAATCTGGTATATCCGAATCCTGAAAAATCGAATAAATTCGTCAGATATTCGTGAAATTTGTCGGGATTTTGAACTATGATTACAAGCTCCAATTAAATCCTGCAATGTTACCTCGTTGGTCAGAATTTTTAAGTATAGAGTTGATTTTTATTCCAGGATATTTGTAGATTTTGTTGTGGATGTATACACCCTGTAAATATTTTACAGACAATAAGTTGATGATGCTAGGGATCTTCTTGCTTCAAAAATGCCTCAGGACCACTGGTCCCTCAACTGTCAAGACAGTATGTGAGCAGTACATTAAATACACAAGGCACTTGAGCAGTTGCACATCATCTCGACAAAGCTTGTTTTGAAAAGCTCAAATATTCAAGTGATAAACCTCACATTTGGTTTAAAAAGAACAGAAAGAATAGATGTTTTGAGATCAGATGAGTGGATGAAAAAATAATGGCAGTAGTACATTGTGAGTCCATTTTGATGTTTTAAGCACTTAAAACAAATGTGGTACAATTACATTTATAGTGAATAGTGATCCAATCTTTTGTGGTTACTGCAGCTACAAACAAGAGACAAGAAAGTATAATCATACTTGTTCATCAAATCCAATGGAAGCAATGTTGGAGTATATGAATACTGAATAGCCTTTCATTTGATATGAGTATATCCTATATAAATGACTTGACTTCATTCACATTAAATTTTGGCCTCTATTATACACAGATCGAGTTGACAGAACACATGCAACTATGCAAGTCCAGCCAAGCACATTTAATCCAAGACTTCCAAATGTAAGAAGTTGCTGCTCCAGCAAAACTTAATCAACACACAGAACAAAATTGTTAGTTTAGTTTGACTTAGTTAAGGCATTGAAGCAAGCTTATCTGATTATCTGAAATCTGAAATATGAATGAATGGTACACATTAAGTTGTAAGGGTCCCCTTCAAGCGTACTAAGTAGAATACATTAAATAGCTATGCATTCCAGTAGCCAAATGAAGTTAATGTTGAATGTGATGAGTGAAAAACAACATTTAAAATGGCAGCTATATAACCTGACAGCAATAGTTGAAGTGGTTGCTGTTAGGCGTTAGCTCTTTTAAGCTGTTTCAACACACATCATCGACTTAAATGAATAAGCACTTTACTCCAACACTACAATCATAGTGCATTGCTTCTTTATTGTTGTATCTAGTTTCTCTTTCAAGTTAAGACTCTTTCTTTCTTGAATTTTTATGACTGTTAGATGTGTGAAGTAGATGATGGGGATGATCAAGCTTCTTCACATAAGTTTCTGGTTGGTGCTGGTACTTCTAATGCAATCAGTTCAATCTATGGTTATTATTCGTTTCGACAAAACTCCCCTTGCTCGAACAAATTCTTCTACAGCTATTTTTCGCTACTCGGTTTTAAGGCCAGATGGATCAAATGCATGTAAGAAGAAGCATAATTGCTCCATCCATTGTCAGGTAAGAAGAGTTCCATTACATGTTAGTTTTGCAATGTAGGTGAAATTACACCAACTTAGTGAAGGTTCACTGGTTTGTCATCCATGTCGTAAAATTCAAACATTGGGTTTTGTTAATTAGTTAATTTAAATGTAAATTATGTGATCTAATGGATGTAGTAATCTTTTCGCAAAATTCAAATTTATGATTTTTTCAAAATACTAACGGTAAGAAAATTCCAATTTCTTGAACAGCTTGATGGAAAAACTCTTAAACTATGTTCTCTTGGTTCTACAATGTTGCAAAACTTGACTGTGAATCATGATCACCATTTTGTCATCAATGTCACAACACCAGATGGGGAGAAAAACTCGTCATCCTACAAGTGGTTCATCGGTAACTCTATTTTCATTCTATCAATCAGATTTTATTACTCTAATTTCGCACATAAATTGCCAAGAGAACTATCTTATCTGATAGTTTTCTGCGTCTAACATATTATCTGTAAATCTGTAATTCTTTCAGATACAATACCACCCACTGCTTCCATTACTACTGAGAGGATGTACACCAATGCTGAAAATGCAATTCTTACTATTACATTCAGCGAACCTTGCACTGGACAGGGAGGCTTCAAGTGCATAAACGCGTCAACCTGTGATGTAAGTTTCAGTCGTCATTCTTCTTTACAAATTACAAATGTTCATGTGCAAGGTGTTTCAGATCCTTGTTCATATTGTCTTCTCTTCTTTCATGCTCTGAATGAAAGATTTGTTTTGTAGATTATTATCAGTGGCTCAGCAAAAGTAGACACGTCTACACTTCGCCTGGTTAAACCTGGCAGAAAATATAGCATCATGGTTGCTTTCTCTTCACAATTAGACTACGGGCTCGTGGCAATCAAGATGAAAGACAATTTCTGTACAGATCAAGCCGGGAATAGATTCCTAAACACAAATGGTTCAGCTATAATCGTTCATTTCGGTACGATGCTTCTTGAATATATGCATGCTGTAAAAGTTTGTTTTTACATCTAACTTTGGCTTTAATCATTTTCCTGTGGTCTTAATTAGATAGAAGACCAGTAAAGGTAGATATATGGACATCAGTTCCGTCCTACGAGCTGCAGATCAACAAAGTTCCCAGAACTGTTCTTGCAACTAACAAAATGGAGGACCTGGAAATATATTTGGACTTCAGTGACCCTGTAGTGAACTCAACAAAAGAAATCACAAGTGCATTGCATGTAAATGCAGGACACTTACAACCTATCCACAGCCAAACTCATGGAAATCGCCGATTTGTTTTCAAGGTAAGCAAAGCTTTTTTTAAGTAAGAATTTATATTATATCATGCTGATATACGATATACACACTGATCACATGTTTGCCTTTTTAGCTCAGGAATGTGTCTAGGATTAATATCATCACAGTCAAATTTCAATCCGCTTCTATTATTGGGCGATCAGGGACCCCGGTCTCTTACATCACTCCGATAGCATTCATGTATGGTATGTTTGCTGCTTCTGTCAAATGATTTCTGGAATTCCATTTATTTAAAGAAATCTTAAGAGCTACTATAATTCTTTCCCTCTCTCAGATTCAACAAAACCTGATGTGAAATTAAGGACCAACTCCCCAGGAGTCACAAAAGAATCCAACATCAATGTGATAGTTGAGTTTACGAAACCAGTGTTTGGCTTTCAGACCTCTGGACTGAATGTTAAAGGGGGAAGAATTACAAGGCAGGTCTAGAATAATTAGAATAATTTATTTACTGATAATTCATATGACTATTAAATTATATGACTAACAATTAGTATTTCCCTTTTTTTACAGATTTAGAGAGCTTTCAAAATCACGGTACTCACTAACAGTCTTGGGGACGGCTCATAAAGTTATCTCAGTTCTTGTTCCTGAAGGGAAAGTAAAAGATGTTGCAGGAAATCAAAATCTGGCTTCTAACAGAATTGAAGTGCGACAATGTAGGGGCAATTCTTTTATGTTAGTCAGCAATCACTTAGTTTCTAATTCTTTCCAATATTTAAACTACCATGTACTTTTTCACTCAATAAAAATTAGAACTGTAATAAGACAGAAAGAAAAAGAACAAATATGGAATAGCTATGTTTGAATGTGAGAATCTAATTCTAAACTTCAACAGATTCCCCTCCGGCGATATCAGTTGCGTTGCATTCGTTCGTGACTGCAGGACTACTAGCAACATCACTAGCAGCTGCGGTTCTTTCACTTTCATCTACAAATCTTGGTGCAGTTGGAGCAATAACCAGTGGAACTACGGATGTAGTTGTTTCAAACCCATCTATGAATCTTCTGGTAAGTGGGTTACTGATAGATTATAAATACAAAGAGACAGTTTGACCCCAGTCCTAAATTCTGCTATCTTGGTAATGTTTATATCACAGGGAATGGTGGGACACTTGCAAGTGTTTGTCTTCTCAGAATGGATCTTGATGAACCAGCCAATAGAATATTCCGAGACCACAAATGGCCTCAGGTGGCTTATTCCCCGGGAAAAGCTCCCATGGAAAAAGGAAAATGTGGCCAATCATGATTTTCCTGGACGTCATAATAAGCTTTCAATGAAGCCCAGGACCCTGTCGGTAGGATTCTTTGATAAAAAAGGAGGCGATCATACCATGGAGTTGAACTCAAACAGCTCTTCGCATCTCCAAAATTTTCAATCACCAATTGAGCTTGCACCTGAAGTAGGCAGACCAAATGGACAGCAAAACATAAGCATGAGATCGACTTCATATGGGGAACTTCTTCAATCCTACGAATATTCCATATATTTCTTGGTAAATCTTTGGTCAAGGAATTTTGTCTGTTCATAACCTGTTACAAGATTTTTTAATATAGCTATTGACTTTCTTGCAGAGGGAAGAGCCATTTTCTGCACTAGTCAAGAAGGAGAGTTACACCGGGTAATTTAACAACTCACTCGCCTTCTGATAACATCAATTGTTATTCAAAAAAACTGGATAGTATCTATTGTGTGTGACATCATTGCTCTTAACGGTATTTAAACTATTTTAACCCCATATGTAATCATTAATATTTTAGATTAAGCTGAATTCAGACTCTCAACAGGTGGAAGGACTTCGAGATGAACATGTTCTGGCTTGGGGTAGCTAGTGGTAGTTTACTTTTAATTCACCTTCTGATCCTACTTTTCCTGAGATGGAGAACTGGGTCATTATTTCATGGGAATCTCTCAGTTCCAAGGTTCGAGCTCTTTCTTCTAATATTCATGATTCCTTGTATCTCTCAAGCATCAGCATTTGTCATTAAAGGTAAGAGACATACTAGTACCTTCCAAGTTAATCCATGTTGTCACTAACGAGTTCGTAAAGTTACCAGTCATAGCGCCATTGTGTGCAGGTGGTACCACTAAAGGAATCATTGCAGGAATTTTGCTGTTGGCTATCCCCGCCACATTTGTCTTATCAGTGTGTCTGCTCTTTGTAATGGCACTCTTTATAGGTGGTCATGTTCAGTACAAAGAAATCATGCAAACGGGTAAGCCTACCCCATGTCACACCAAACTCCAAGGCCTCTTCTTTGGAAGACCTACAAAAGGGAAGTGGTTTTATCAGGAAGGTCTAACTTCATATTTTCTTCTAAGGTTTGGATTTCTCTTTGAAGACAGGAAAGGTCCACCTGTGTTGGTATTAACAGATCAAAATGATCCAAACAGAATACCTAAATGGATAGACAGTGGCCAGAGCGGTATTGGAAGAATGAGACCAGTGGACTTTGATAATGGCAATGAGATAACTCAAATTTCTATGTCCAAGAAACTCTTGGGGTGTGCTAGATCAGCCTATCTCATTCTAGATTTACTAAGAAGAGTCGCTTTTGGGATCATGTCGGGGGCCTACTCCACGCCAACAAAAAGTCAGAGTATCATAGCCTTGGCATTCACATTAGGGCAGCTACTGTATTTACTTACTCTCAAGCCATACATCAGGAGAGGAGTCCATGTGGTCGAGAGTGTGTCTCTCCTGTGTGAAGCAGCCATGTTTGGATTATCTCTTTCCATAGCCAACAAAAATCCTTTCAAAGAGCAAACTTTGGGATTTGTAATGATTTCCCTCCTATTCATTACATTTCTTTCTCAACTTGTGAACGAGTGGTACGCTCTTGTAAGATGGCTGCTAAGCCTCCCACAATCAAGTAATCCCTCTTTCAAGCTTGGATTGAAATTCGTTTTTAAGGGTCTTATCTTGCCATTCCTACCAAGGAAGTATTGGTTGAAATTAGTACCAGAATCCTCACACCCAAGTACAGGCTTAATTCCTGTACCTCCCCTAAGTCCAGAGACACCACTTGTCAGAAGAAATGAAACGAAGCAACATGTAGACCCATTAAATTCTATGACTGCAACCGTTTTCCCAGTTCGGAGTCCTGGAATACATGGTTTTTGGGAAATTGGACAGACATCAGGTGCCCAGGGAGCAAGGGAAGCAAAGCAACAAAAAGGAATTAGATTGGAGCCAAAAAGTGAAGTGAGTAAACTAAGAGAGTTAGCGAAAGCTAGTTTTAATTACAGGTAACTCAAAGGTTGGAGGCGGAAGCAGCTACGATCCAAAAGAACAATGCTTTGGATGAACCATTGTCCTTCAACTCTAAAGCATCTTCTCCTAGGGAAAGACTCAAGAATTTAAAAATGCCAACTACTGACAAAGTAGATGTTTTTAATTCTACCACATACTGTTAACAGTTATTTACTTATCTGATGCATTTTCCGTGTCGAGAACGTGTACATTTTGTGTAATATATATTGGTTTTCTCGCAGTTCACATTAATACAAAAAATGGGTATGCCTAAATAAACATCTCCCGCATATAAAGGTTCAACTTCACCATGTGGCGGTAACAAAATGCTAGCCTTATCACCGAAATTGCAACACTTGAGGACTTATTTTTAAGGCCAAGAACATGACTTATATAGGGCAATAAGTACCCACATTTCCTTTGGCAGCAATATTTCCCAAGACACAATTTTTCCCAGCAATTTTGCATCAGACATGCCATGCCAGGTGGCATAGCAAATGTCTCTAATGTGCGTAAGCAACCTCGAATGAATTAAACTATCCCTTGCTAATGAACTAAAGTGAGTCCCCGACCATTAGATCCCTTTCATATCCTTATCTATTCCCAAACTGTAAAAGTAATTTTGTTCTTAGGTTAAGTTGCAGTTTCAGCTCACTGACATTATGCCATCACAGAAAGTTCCTATAGGTAACAACTAACAAAGAAGTCCTTTTTCCTTTAATTTATTTCATACCTTTTTCAAACATTGCATCAATCCATCAGGCAGGGCATCAAACTTTAATACTGTAATTTTTTTCCTAGGAGATCTTATGGGCTGGCCCAACCTGCAATTGGGGCTTTGATCTTGCACCAGAACTTGCCCAATTGCATATAGTGTCCTACATAGTTTTTTGGCTTTGAAAAAGTTGTCCACAATTGTATTATCTTTGAAAATTTTACAAAAATAGATATTTCGGTTTAAGCTTCTATTCGCTAAAAAGTTTGAGCACTACTGAAGATGTATTATGTCTAGTCAAAGTTGCCTAGAATATCAGACTAATTTCATAAATTACAAAATTTGTATATTAGTTAACTCCAGATATAGCTTTCAATGATCATAGGTGTCAAACAATAGAGCACTCTTACAGTCAACTTTTATCATCGGAAAATGAATTCAGATGTTACCTAACAGAGATATTGGAGGATCGAGACCTTCTTGAGACAATTTAGTGATTTACGGATCTTCAAATTTGAGTAGAATTTGGGTCATTTTTGGCTGATGCTTCTTCACCTGCAAAAAAGAAAGCAAATCGTAAATAACTTCAGAACTAAGGAGAGAATATTCATGAGGCAAATGCACATGAGTACTTAAATTTTGACTTTGTTGTTACTAAGACTCATAAAAAAGAAAAACAGTAAAAATTTCTTCAGCCCAAGCATCCACCACCCTTAACATCGGACTCCACACACATCCAACAAGAACCCATCCAAAATTTGGTCTTATTAAAGCCCACCCCAGGTCGGGGAGAAATGCTAAAAGACACCTTTCGAGGCTTGGACTTGGAAACCCAGCAGGGTTTGGGCTTGGAAATCACACCTGAGAAACAAATTGACACAGAAAGACCCAAGAAAGAAGAAAGGCCTGTTTCATGAAAAATAATTTTAGTGGAAAGTCCATTTCAGCTTTCTAGAAGACTAGATGTGAGTCATTGTGCACCTCAGGGGTAGGACTTTGGAGCTAATAAAATGATATATTCCTTTGAATTTGCAGCATCAGATATATGAAGCCTACCCTTGAATGATTCAGATCTGTTGGAAGTGGTACCTTAACGCCGGCCATTGACAAGAGTATGTGAGAAGCAGTATATGAGGTGTCTGAATGGTTCAACTTTTTCTCCACAAAAAAGATAACTTCGGTGACACCTGACTGGCAAAAAAAAACATGAAGATAAGATAACATAAAAAAGTTTGAATCCATCATTAAAACTGGGATAGAGATTGCTGGTAAAACTCTGTGAAAATTAAACTTAAATGAGAGAAGCATCTTTTTTGATAAATATATAGAAGCAACTTTGCTGGTAAAACTCTGTATAGGAAATAAGTTGTGGTTCCTTCAGAGACAAACAACGGATGCATGATCATCAACTCCACCTTAAATCAAATCTTCCTCAGTTACTCCTACTACATTTTGTCCTCCTATTTATAGTAAAAATTAAGGAAACCAAAAGTAGGAAACTTTTATTTTGATAATGATTTTCTGAAGATTCTCTTCCATTTAGGTCTTCTTTTTCATTTAATGTTCGACTCAGCATCAATCTTAACCATAGACAACCTCATCTAAAGAACTCCCAAGCGGTTGTTCCAGGATTGGTGAAGCATCCACTAGTGTCTTGGTTCTGGAAACTTACACCCTGGAGGCAAGCAGATTATGGTACATTAGTCTTGTTGTTATCATGTGGGGCAGTGGGACATCTTTCAGAGCTCAGCATACAAAACTTTTGCGTACAGTGGGACAGTGTCCTCTTTTTTGCTTGTTTTTCCCTTTGCTTAGCATTCTTTGTATGTGGGCCACCTCATCCAATAAACTTCTTGTTAAATGCTAACAAAATTCATTTTTACCATTAAAAGAATTTATATTCTCTTCAACTTCAAAGCATGGTTGTCTATCAAATTATACCTAACATGACAATAATGCCAAATTGTACTCCAAGCTTAATCCCTTCTAGACACATAACAAAAAGAAGCCTCCCTAAGAAGAAGGGCTGATATCACTCCATATATGGTATATATCAAAAAAATAAAATAAAAAAATCGAGTAGCCACCTTTAAATACAAAACATATTTACCCCAGATTTCATGCGCATATCCTAAAGAAACTGGAATCTCTCAGTGTAGGGCAAAAAGTATTTTAGTAATATAACTACCATGATATCTATCTGTATTTGATATAAAATGTCAGACATTAAGGATTGATAATGGCTGACCTGAATGATTATCTTAGCACATTCATTGCAAGGGAACATCGTTACATAAAGTCTCTGCACACATTACATAGAGTAGAAATGGCCAGTTAGTACAAATTACCTTTAATTTGCTAGGTTTTCAACGAGAAAAAAGGGCAAATAGCAGCACTAAGAGCATGTCTTACAGAAAACTTGCTTCTTTAAGTACACATTCACTGTTGTGGATAAAGTTGATGCTGTTGCTACTTGCTAGTTGCACATTTATCTAGTTCAAAAGCTAAGAAGTTCGGAGTTTACCTGTCCTGCAGCAGATGCGTGGTTGGTGTTCAGAATAGCATTAACTTCAGCATGACAAACATAACTGCAAATATGGAAAGAGAAATGACTTGTGACTGTGGAATATAATCTAAAAGAAAGAAGAATAAGGGATGGAATTTCGATAGAAACATAGTATAGCAGGAAAAAAATTGCATGAAGATTTAAAGACGAGCCACAGCATTCATTGAGAGCAATTGTTTTTTTGTGGCCTTTGCCTTAGTGCCTAAAGCCATTTGATGTTTATACTAAGGTTGTTTATTTAGAATTACATTACAAATTCAAGAAGGTTGATCAAAGTATATTACATTCTTAGGTATATAAGGAAAGAAGTAAAACGTTAAAAGTCTATTACATTCTTAGAAGGATACACTATCCAACATTGATGGGTTTTGTTGGAGATACTTCACAGTATTTTTTGAGATAAAGTTTGTATTAACAAGCAAGTGATAGCATCAGCAATATGTATGACAGTGGATTGAGGTAATACGAAATTCCAAACTTCAGCTATGACCTTCTTCAAAAAGGAGAGCCTCGATTATTAAGGGCAGAAGGTAGAAAACAAGGTTAATTACAGATGTGAATGGGACTGGTAGAACTGAAAGTTTGAGGAAGTTTATTGCTAGGCTATAGAAGACACCAAAACAAGCTTATTTCTTGATAACAATATAACAATAATATGCTTCTTGGGAACAAACTAACTTATGACTGCCAGGTGTGGATATTTCATTTTGATTTACCTTAAGGTGGTAAGGTTGAAGTTTTGACTTACATCCCGCAGAATTTGAAGTTGGGGGCACCTTTCATCTTAATCATAAATTAAAGATGATCAGAGACCAGTTTTTGGTAGCTTAGATTTGACAATTTACTTGTCCCACAAAACGACCCATAGGTCAACTGTCAACACTAATTGATAATTTTCTGAAATTCCAAAAAAAAAAAAAAAAAAAAAA
>JABWDY010002029.1:771-14456 GCA_013358455.1 Thalictrum thalictroides | reverse complement strand
CGAGAGAGCTTGCTCTTCAGCCAGACATCCACGTTGGAGAGAGAGTCTGTAACTGCTGGGACTCAGCTATTATATAGATATATAGACTAGCCATTTGGCCCATGCATCTAGATTGCAGCTCACTCATTTAATGAATAATGGGCTTTTAGACTGCAGCCCATTTGTTAAATGTGAAATTACAATTATACGTTTTAAGTTGTGGTTCAATTATGAATCTATGCAATTACGAATTTAACCCTATTAACTTAAAAATTAATCAAAATTCTCTTCAATTAGACTATCAATTAAGAGAGAGAATATTTACTTAAGGACATATTTCTACTTTAATATAGAGTATAGATGGGTTTGGATTTTATAGTTTATACATCTTATTAGTGTACGTCTGGGCTATAATCTATAAATTAGTTCTTGGGCTTAATTTTTTCCCAACTCGCCTAGTCATCGCCTATGCCGAATAATTGCCGATTAGTCACCACTTAGGTCGATTAATTACCGCCTGAGCGCTTAGACCGATTTTTTAAGCGACTTGAGCCCTAGTCAAAGCGTTCTAGCACCGCCTATGCGGCTGCTAGACCGATTTTTAGAACACTGATCTAAATGAATATGGATCAAACAAGTCTGAAAATGGGCGAGTCAAACCAAAAGATTTGTTATTGAGTCAACACCGAGTTATGAATACATTTGTTGCTGGCCATTGCATTTGATTGTTTCAATTGAAATCTTTTAAATTAAGTTAATTTTCCATGTTCTAATCAAATTTACCAGAATTTTTATTTTGAACATTGAATTTCTCATCTTGTAATGTTTTGAGAGAATTCATTCGAGGTAGAACGAAAGAACAACGATCATTTATGTCTGGAAGTTGTTCAAGAACATCATCAAAGTAAGAAGATAATGATGATGAGGATTGAGGACCCATTGTTGTACTTGAAATGGGTTTTTGAGTACCAGAGCTTTTCTTGTAGATTCTACATCCAACTGTAAAACAAAATGAACAAATTAATAAAAATTGAATCTTTATCAACTGCAAATTATAAATAAAATAAAATGGAATTTTTTTTTTTTACTTACTCTTGAACTCCAAGTTTTTCTTGTTGATTCAGAAATTCGATGTATATACCCTTAGACGAGCTCTGTCATCGCCCATATATAACAACCACATTCTGAAAATATAACTCGCCGTTGTCGCCATGAGAGCCACTAAACACATCTCGTGCATCTCACATGTCGCCAACGACTAGTTAGATATATCAAAGTCTACTTGATTGACGAGCTATAACGTAAATCATCTCGTCTAGCTCTCGAAAGCCTAGTTCGTCCATACAGCTCGCCTTTGACTAAGTCAAGCTGATGACGTAAGCATAACTACTATAGATACGTGTTACGGTATTATCTGCATGATCTAACTAACCACAATCCGAGATATTTGGCATCACCTGCTAACAACTAGCTAAGAGCCGTTATATCAAAACTCTATATAAGAACTACGCATTGGCTTGATTCTGGGACGAAGGTCTCTTCTCTCCAGATACGTAGGCAACTTTCATACTGATTGCTCAGCCACTCTCAAACCCTAATTCTCTTATCTTTTGATCATCATTTCCAAATTACCACCACTCTGGTGTATGTAAATACTGAATGGCGCCGATCGATTATTGGAACGAACATCAAAACCGTGAAGCAGGAAAAAAATCACAAAAAAAATCCTTCTTCAATCAATCCTTTATCTCAAATCTTTAAAATGTCAGAACCAACTACCCCAGAAACCCTAACATCTCTCGCTGCCAAAAATAGGGAACAACAAAAACTCATCGAAAGCCTTACTGCTGAAAACATGGAATTGAAAGCTAGCGCCGGCAACGAATCCAACCCCACAACCTCTGAGGATACCAATACTCAACCCCCTGCCCATAACACCAACAATGGGGCTTATACTAGCGCTGACAAAGACATCATTGCTGATCTCCAAGCCACCCAACAACAACCAGAAACTGCAAGACAAGGTAGACAAAGCTCCTACCAACAAAATCAACTCCGCTCAAAAAGTGGCCCTAACCACTCTTGACAAGTTAAAAAATGAGCCCTTCATGAAGATCTCCTCATCTAGGAACCACCTCCACATTTCATCCCACCAAAGTTCAACACTTACAATGGTAGTGGTGACCCTGTCGACCACATCATGCAGTTCAAAACAAGCCTAGCTCTGTACCCTAAGTACAAGGACATCTATACTCGCTTCTTTGCAGCCTCTCTCCGCGGCAACGCCCTGAAATGGTACCACAAGCATAAACAACACTTCATCACATCGTACGAGCAACTAGAGAAGCCATTCATGACTCAGTATATTCACAACAAGACCAGAAAAATTGAAGTGTCCGACCTTTTCCACCTAAGGCAAGGCGAGAAGGAATCCACCAAAAAGTTCATGAAACGTTTCAAGGAAGAATGTCTGAATGCTGACAGCCCAAGTGAAGCAACCTGTCTCCTCGCTTTTACATCCGCATGCAGTCACACAACTCCACTAGGCAAGCACATCATCCTTAATCCACCAGCATCTCTGGAAGATCTATAACTCACTGCTGACAATCACATTCGCCTTGAGGAGGCAGTCAGAAAAGATTCTGAGCATGTCGCTGTGGTGGAAACAACCAAAGCAGAACCAACAAAGCCGAAGTCAACATCGACAACTTTCAAGGGTAAGTCCACACCCTCAAGTAAGGACAAACCACCTCGCCCAAATATTGTTTATCCTTTTAAAATGCCATGGTCTAAGCTATACGATCAGATTAAGGGCGAATCGTTCTTTCGTCCAAAAATATTTGAACTGATGGCAATTTCTGAGAATCCTTTTTGCAAGTATCACAAAATGCGACACCATGCAATCAATGACTGCCGAGCTTTTAAGGGCTATGCAATTAAACTCAAAGATGAAGGGCATTTAGACGACTTCTTATCTGAAGAAGGCAAAGGCAGTAACAAGAAAAAAACAGATGGAGAAATGAAGCAAAGTCCATCTCCTGAAAGTGGAGACGAAAGGCATGTTATCAACATGATTACATACTCTCACCCACCTGAGTGGACAACACGAGCAAAGAAACAGAAGGTGAATCACATTCACCATACTTTCCATTTGTCGCACCAATCCCTTGTCACTGAGCAGAAGCAAGGACCAAATGCAATGATTTTCTCTGACTGGGACCTCACAAAGGTTGCACTGCCTCACAACGATGCATTGGTAGTCCATGTCAAACTGGCAAAGTTCACATTGAAAAAGGTTCTTATTGATCCAGGAAGCTCCTGCAACATACTTTTCAATCGTGCTTTTTGTCAGATGGAAATGCCACAAACTGTGCTGCGCACCCCATCAGTTCACCTCTTCTCCTTCAACTCAACTGAAACACCATCACTCGACGAAATCACACCGTCTGTTGCCATTGGTGAAGGAGAAGACGAAACAAAGATCAATCAGTTGTTTTATGTCTTGAATGCTGCGACACAATTCAATGACATTCTCGGCAGGAAATGGATATACAAGATGCACGCTGTCCCATCAACACTGTATCAGGTGTTCAAATATCCAGGACCTCGTGGAATTATGGAACTGCGTGGAGACCAGATTGAAGCTCATGGCTGTAACAACATTCCTGAGGCCATTCCTCTACCAACTATAGGTATGCTGGAAGCTCGTCAAAAACCATGCAGCTTTTTGCACCTCCGCCAAAATCAGAAGCTATAATCATCTCCTCGGCACCTAAATCTGAACAACTCAAGCTGAACTCGCCTATTCCTATGACATTTAAGGTAAGCACTGACGAGATCAACGCACCATCTTCTGGAAAAGCTGTTCAGCAGATATCTCCTCCTGAAATAAAAAAGGGCGAGAAGGTCAATATCGGCACTGAAGCCAATCCAAAATTCATTAATGTTGGGGCTAACTTGGACCCCGCCGTTAAGGCAAAACTTGTTGAAGTTCTTAAGATGAATAAATCTATTTTTTTTTTACTCGTACTCTGATATGCCAGGAATAGATCCAAATATTGCATGCCATAGATTACATGTTAATCCAAATAAAAAACCAATACGACAAAAAGCTCGCAAAATCGCAGCACACTTAGAAAAAGCTGTAAACGCTGAAATTCAAAAATTAAAAGACGCCAACTTTATTCGTGAAGTCAATTATCCAGATTGGCTCGCCAATATTGTCGCCGTCTTAAAGCCCAATGGCAAAGTCAAGGTATGTATTGACTTCACTGACTTGAACAAAACATGCCATAAAGACAGCCTTCCACTCCCCAGAATAGATAAGCTCGTTGACTCCACAGCTGGACACGAGCTAATATCCCTTATGAATGGATACTCGAGCTATAATCAAATAAAGCTCGCTAAAGAAGATTAAGAAAAAACAACATTCATAACTGAACAAGGAACATACTGCTACACTGTAATGCCATTCGGCTTACGGAACACATGATTGTCAAAAGTAAACTCCAAGATGCACACATATCCGATCTCCAGAAAACTTTTAACAGACTCAAAGAATACAACATGAAGCTTAATCCCGAAAAATGTCTTTTTGGCATCGCATCGGGAAAATTTCTGGGTTACCTCATTACCCAACGAGGTATTGAAGCAAACCCAAACAAAATTAAAGTAATAATTGAAATGTCGAGCCCAAAAACGAAAAAACAAGTCTAAAAGCTAAACGGCATGGTTGCGGCATTAAATAGGTTCATCTCATGAGCCTCAGATCGTCAAAGGCCTTTTCTTGAAATTCTTAAGAAAGGCTCCAAATATGAATGGACAGAAACTTGCCAAAAATCATTTGATGATCTCAAAATGTACCTCACTACACCACCAGTAATAACAGTACCGCAAGAACAAGATGTCCTAGGCTTATACTTGGGAACATCAGATCACGCCATAAGTGGCATATTATTTAGAAACGAGAACGGGGTTGAAAAACCCATCTATTTCATAAGTAAAACATTAGTAGCATCAGAAACTAGATATTCAAGCATTGAAAAAGTGGGGCTCGCCTTGCTCTTTCCCTCACGGAAATTGAAACCATATTTTCAATCACACAAAATAAGAGTTGTCACAAACGCACCACTTCGACAGTCGCTCGAAAGCAAAAATAAATCAAGCAGAATGGCAAAATGGGCACAAGAATTGGGCGATCACGAACTATTGTTCGCCCCAAGATCTAGCCAAAAAGGTCAGGTCATTGTGGACTTACTTGTCGATTACCCTATTGACGACATTACTTGGGTACCAGACACAGAAATAAACGAACCAATACTCAAGTCTGGCGACTATATGTCGATGGTTCGAGAAACAACAATGGAACAGGCATTGGAATTACTCTCATATCACCAGAAAACGTCATTGTCAAAAAATTAGTACGACTAAATTTCTCTTCATCTAACAATGATGCCGAATACGAAACATTGAGATCAAGGCTACAAACAGCTCTGCAACTAAAAATCACAGAGATACAAATCTATAGTGACTCTCAACTAGTTTTTTGGCGAATATGAAACAAGAGAACCCACATTACAAAAATACCTTGATTACGCTAGTCGCATGCTCGCAAGATTTCATACATTTAAGTTACAACACTTGCTCAGAGACGACAACAGACACGCAGATAGCCTCGTGTTCTTAGCATCTCAAATCGATAGTGACACGCCACGCGTAATCCATGTTGAGTTGACATACAAACCAAACCAGCATATCTGACAAATATAGAACAAGTGAGTGAAATTTCTGACTTTGTTGACACTGATCAACAAGAAATCAACAACTCATGGATGAGACCAATCATTAAATACATCAACGATGAATTCCCAGATAACGAACATGAATTACGAAAACTCGAACGATAGGCCAAAAGTTATACAATACTTAATGGGCGACTATACAGAAAATCAGTCTCAGGCCCTTATCTTCGGTGTCTTACGCCTAACTAATCTCAAATGATATTAGCAGAGATACATAAGGGCGAATGTGGAAATCATGCCGGAGCTCGCTCAATCGGCCTAAAAGCTAGAAACTTGGGCTATTTTTGGCCATATATGCAATCCGATTTTGAACGATTCGTATAACGATGCGACGAATGTCAACGTTTCACACCATACTTTAACCAACCAGCGCAACAACTTAAAACAATTTCAAGTCCATGGCCGTTCGCAATGTGGGGCCTCGATATAGTTGGCCCACTACTGAACTCAACCACTGGCAAGAAATAAGTTTTAGCGGCCACTGACTACTTTACTAAATGGGTAGAAGCTGTCGCTTTAAAACGGATACGAGAACGTGATGTCAAAAACTTCATTTGGAGACAAATAATTACTCGCTTTGGCATACCTCATACACTCGTCACAGATAATGGAAAACAATTTTGTGGCGACATTATAGAAGAATGGTACACAGATTATCGCATTCACCATGCGTTATCAACACCTCGATATCCACAAAGCAACGGGCAAGCAGAAGCAACAAATAAAACTATCATCAGTAATTTGAAGAAAAATTTAAAAGACCACAAAGGCGAATGGGATAAGCAACTCCTACACGTTTTATCGGCTTATAACACAATTCAACGCACAGCAACTGGCATGTCACCATTCGCAATGTGCTATGGAACAGAAGCAGTGCTTCCATCTGAAATGACTTTTCTCACCACAAAAACTGAGCTTGTAAACTCAAACGACGTTTTGAGTTACGAGATTGATACATTGGAAGAAAAAAGAGAGAAAACCAGAAATGCTGCAACTCGCTATCAGCATACACTTAGAAAATTTTACAACAAGAATGTGAATCCTCGCCAATTCCAACATGGTGATCTTGTCTTGAGAAAGGTATTTTCTAATACTAGAGTCAAAGAATATGGAAAGCTAAATCCTAATTAGGAAGGCCCATATGTTATACATGAAAATTTAGGCAATGGAGCTTATATCCTAATGGATGCTGAAGACGACAAGATACCTCGCCCATGGAACTCCAAATTCTTAAAAATATACTTGCCTTAGTTAAAATTTCAACTCACACACTTGCTGTAATTATACAATACACAATAAAAACATCCAATATGTAATTCATTCATTCAAAAAGGGATTCACAAATATAAACATTATCAAGTCATTCATTAACAGTGAAAACACAAAAACTAAGCTCGCAGGTCCAGCCAACGCCGAAATTACCCCACTAATGTTTTACAACAAGGCCACACGGCCACAAAATCATAATACCAAAAAATTGTTTCAAAACCAAAAAATTAGATACTCGCTTCAACAGGAGCTTCAGAAATGGGTATGTCGCCATCAACTTGAACATCAGCTTCATTTTGAATGTCACTTGGAATAAGACCCAATTTCTCAGCTAGAATTGGAAGCCCACCATCAGTTTCGGTTTCCACATTTTGCTCGCCAGATGCAAGTCGAGCTGCTTCCTTTTCGTCTTCTTCAACTATTTTTGCAGCAGCGAGCTGAATGAGTTCATCTTCATCGGCAGTGACATCAAAACTTGGATCAGACTGCAAAATCAAAGATTCTCGCCTTTGAGCCCTAAACAACATCTTAAAGGCCATCTCGCGCCAAACGTTATTAATGTCAAGCAATGTTTTTCGGTCATCATACCACTCGCTGCTATTGGTAGCAAGCTTAAGAGATAGCTCCTCCACCATCTTTTCATGCTTCTCAACTTCAGAAGCTAGCTCGCCTTTCTCCTTCTTCTTTGTTTCAAGGCTCGCCTTAACATTGCGCAGCTCTTGGGTAAGTTTGGCATTATCTGCCCTAAACTTATCCAGCTCGTTCAAACTTTTCTCTATAACGAGCATCATTTTACTCGCCAAAACCCCCTCCTAAAAACAAAATTAGTTAGTGCATTATTCAACACAAAAGCTTAACAAAATAAGATAAAAGCCTTACCTTATAGTGAAGATGTTTTAGCTCGGCATAATCTTCATGAACCGGACGCCGACGAACCTTTGTCCTATCTGGAAACAAAATAGAATCCTAAAATATGACCCCAGCTATCTCGCTGTTATCATATGCATAATCCTTCTTCGATATGAAGCCATCTCTAACTTTATAGTCAGGGCGAAACCTATCTGCCTCACCCACAAAATCTTCATGGGAAACCAACTTACCCTTGTCAGACACATTCGTGCCGCCAGGAAGAAAGGAAGTCGCTTTCTCCGAGCTACCACCAGACAAAATTTCAGTAGCTTCAGATTAGGCAGGAGTCGCCTTCATTTTTCTCGTAGGTTGGGGCTCATCAACAGGAGGTGTCGCCTTCTTTCCACCAAAAATAGAAGGGTTAGGAGGAGGTGGTCGCCTTTTATTAGCATTCTTACTTTGTTGAGACATGCTAAGAGGTATCGCAGAAACTCCCGGCTCGCGTGAATCAAAATCTACAAAGCTTGAAGAAGGAATGTCAGTCGGACCCTTCTTTCTCCTTCGTTTTGGAGATCGCACAATCGTTACACCCTCAGCTGAAACTTTTCTTTTCTCCTTGAGCACGGGCGTCACTAGCAAGTGATTCAAGTGAGATAACAATCGCCTCTTTTCTTCCCAGTCCTTCGCACCAAAGCTCAACAATGCGATTGGATTAGTTGATTTGAGAAAGTTGTTGCAATTCTTGCTATGAGCTGCAATCCCTGACAAGCACAACAATTAGATATCTCGCTAAAACATCACAAAAACAATTTAAACAACTTACAAAAACAAATACCTATGCTAGGTTTTTTATAATGATTCAAACAAGCTCCTTTAGCCAAGATCTTTCCCCTCACTAGGAAAACCTTGGAATCTTTCCAACGATCATTTGACACTCCTGTATGCCAAACGCTTTAATTTTTCCATTTACTTCGTTTACACAACGAATAACTCTGATTGTCAGTTCGACTCGCCTTTAATTCGAAGAAAGAAACAACATCACCAACATCAATGTCATAATTGAGTTTGTCCTTAAATCCTTAATGACTCTCATCGAATGCCGAAAACTACTACCCATATTAATAGGTGTCTTTTGATAATGATTTAAAACATTGCAAACAAATTTTGAAAAGGGTAACATTAACCCTGCTTTCAGTTGACCTTCCATTATCAAGGTAGACCTATCATCATCTATGTTAAGAAGTCGCCCTTTCGCCTCATATATTTTTATTTTCTTAGAAAATATTTGATATCTCGTTCTAATCTCTGGAAACGCACGACGAGCTGCTTTGATAAATTTAAGACGAACCAAGTTCACTCTTTTTCCATCACTATCATCACTCGCCGACTCGTCAATTGTCAGACTTACACTAGTAATAGATAATGGTTGGGGCTCATACAAAACGATCTGATTCATAAGTTCATCACACTCGCCATCAGAATTGTTAACACTCTCCTCGTCATCTGTATACTCAATATCCACTGTACGACTAGGTTCAATAATCTCTACGTCGTCATTGTTTACAATAGGGTTAGACATGTCAATGTCGTCATTACCATTAGCATCCCTGTGGGCTATGGCAACGACAACCTCAATCCTACGACTGGGGCTAAACGCCTCGTCGTTATCTCTAACCCTAGGTTGCAAATTAGGGTTCTCTAGTCGCTTATAGAATTCTTCATCACTAAGATTTGAGGTATCACCCATCTCGTCAATCAGATTACGGTTTTCTAAGACAGAAAAATCTCTCTCCAACTCGTCTACGTTTCTACTAACCAATTTCAGATAATACTTTGAATGAGTTTTTACCAAATTCTACACACAAATCAAACAGAAATTAAAAAGGTTCAAACGGAAATTAATAGATTTTGGCTGGAAAAGCTACAACTAGCATGTTTCCCCAACTTAGAAAGCTTCAAACTGAACAACAATGGCTGAAAAACAAAGAAAAATTGAAAACAAATCACTCAACTGAGTTAAAACGTACTATAAACATAGCTACTATTCATAAATCAAACAATTATAGAGCATACACAGAGATTCACGATAGAAATAGAGGAAAACAACAACAATCTTGAAGAATAGCAGAAGAAGATGAAGAACAAGTGATGAAACGCACCTTTTCACAGTTTTTCCTTCTGAAGCAAATGAGTTTTCATTTGTTACAAACCTTTCATTTATAACACAATGAAAGCAATCTGGGCCTTACACGTGTCCTTTTTCGAACTTGTCTCCAAACGCTTCGAAACAACGAGACGTTTCATTTTCCCGCCAAACAACTGTTAATTTAAAATTAAATTTGTATTTTGACCAAGAATTGTCATCATTATTTGCATCGAAAACAGATGATTTGGTTAACTGCAGCACACAAAATCTTTACGAGAATCAAGACGAATATACAGCTCGAGGTGACACCTTGTCTATTCAAACGATAATCCCAATACAACAACTTCACACAAAAATACGACTTAAATACTATTTTCATATAGCTAGTCTTGTCGCATTACATCTCGCCAACGACTACCTACATGAGAAGGGGCTATGTATATACCCTTAGACGAGTTCTATCATCGCCCATATATAACAACCAGATTCTGAAAATATAACTCGCCGTTGTCGCCATGAGAGCCACCAAACACATCTGGTGCATCTCACATGTCGCCAACGACTAGTTAGATATATCAAAGGCTACTTGATTGATGAGCTATAACGTAAATCATCTCGTCTAGCTCTCGAAAGCCTAGCTCGTCCATACAGCTCGCCTTTGACTTAGTCAAGCTGATGACGTAAGCATAACTACTATAGATAAGTGGTTACGGTATTATCGACATGATCTAAGTAACTACAATCCGAGATATTTGGCATCACCTGCTAACAACTAGCTAAGAGCTGTTATCTCTAAACTCTATATAAGAACTCTATTATCGACATGATCTAAGTAACTACAATCCGAGATATTTGGCATCACCTGCTAACAACTAGCTAAGAGCTGTTATCTCTAAACTCTATATAAGAACTACGCATTGGCTTGATTCTGGGCTAAGTTCTCTTTTCTCCAGATACGTAGGCAGCTTTTATACTGATTGCTCAACCACTCCCAAACCCTAATTCTCTTCTCTTCTGATCATCATTTCCAAATTACCACCACTCTGGTGTATGTAAATACTTTTGTATTTACAAGATCCAATGCAGAATACTTAAAACTGACATGTGAGAAAGTGATCCTCCACACTTTGTGGCGGATCACTTTCTTTTTTATTCCATCCGCCATAAAGTGTGGCGGCTCACTTATTTTTTTATTTCCACGACCCGCCACAAATTGTGGCGGATCGTTTCACCCGCTTCTCCTAAGGGGATCGTTTACACATCCCCTTAAAACTGACAACACTAAAAGTTTGACACATAGGCTGCGTTGGCTCATGCATATATTTTGCTAAAAGTTCTAAAAATTCTATAAAAGTTCAAGATAAAAGTTGCATTGGCATTGCCCTTAGTTGTTGTTGAATTCCTGCTCTGAGCCTCTGAGTGTTGTGCAGATTCCTTGGCTTTCTCCTTCTTCAGCAGATGTTGATGTAGGAGCTGTAATTACTAACAAACACGTTAACAGTATTATCAAACAATAATCAAAACAAATACTGACTTACTGAGCAGAATCGTGACTCGGTCACTGTCCTTAAAACAAAATTTGCCCCGACGTGCTTCAGTTTATTAGCAAATAGTCTCCCAAGATACAACTGCTACTGCAACTTCTGAGGTTGAGCACACCTGCAAAAGCCTGTCGAACTAGAACTATGCTGCACTCTCAAGACGGACGGACTGACTGACAAGAAGGAGAGAAGAATGCTTTGTTTCTACTGTGTGTCTAAAGTGTATGACAGACTTCTCTTTATATAGGCAATGAGATTTTGTGATATGGAAATTACAGAGATATTTTATTCTATGTAATTAGCAATATATGATACTGAGTATCCATATATATTTAGCAATAGATGGTTCTGGAAAACCATTTACTTGGAAACAAACGGATATGGAAATCCATATTCTTGGAAATTACTTGCTCTGTAAGTCTTTTTAATAAGGCAACTACAAAACTATTTTTGGGCAAAAAAATATCCAAAACGAGCCGGACGGCGGCGCACGTGTGGTTTTGGATTTGGGCCATAGCCCATGCATGGCTCCGCTCCATTACACATTAGTGGTAACCCAAAGGGCTACACCCTTTTATGTTCAACCATGTGTATATTAAGTTGTTTCCAAACTTTTCATCTCACAATGTGGGATTATCCCATTTCCACAAAGGTCCATGACAAGTACTCGACTTTGGACGTAAATTTCTCATTCATCTTGGATCCGATTTTGACTCTAGAATATACCATTTTGTAGTACTCGACAAGGGGAATCCATTCCACCCAAGAACGCAAGTTTTCGATGTCTACAAATACTTGAAATATGCGTCTCAAAATCTGACAGACCGCAGTTCTGGAACTGGGCTGTCAGACCTGTCAAAATGTTCCAACAGTTGCATACCTTGATTCAGATCCTGCTAGGATAAAGTCACCATTTGAAGACCTTATAATGCAGCCAATTTTACTGTCAGCATCATAGAAAGCAATATCAACATTTATTATCTTGAAATGATCTGTGGGTGGTATCCAAATTGTTTGGCTGCTGATTCTGTCTTTCTTCATTGTTGCAATGTTCTTTTGAATACCTGTTAACATTAAAATCAATGGTTTTCCCAAATTTTGTTGGTAACTCAGACACATTTTCAAAATTTTTTCTACATCTGCATTTCCAGATTTCCCAGACAGAGAAGACACAAATAGCATTCCATTCGTCAGTTGGCACAGGCAAGTCATCGGGACATAACCACATATTGATCCATTCAGAAGTAGGCATATTTTGAAAAAAGTAAGTCTAATAAAAATGCTATTTGAGAACCAAATATTTTGTGTAAAGGGACATTCAAATAACATATATCTTAATGTTAACTCACAGCCACATAGAGGGCACTTTTTATTTGGAATTTGAACATATTTTCTAATTTTCTCTCTAGTAGGCACCATATCATTCATGCATTTCCAAGCATGCATAATAGCCCTTGGTGATGGAGTGGACTTTCCAGATTCTTAGATTAGCTTTAGCATTACAAGGAGGATTGAGGTTTGAAGTACTAAGAGCATCCCTAACGGGTAGTGCAAAATCAACAAATATGCAAAAATCTATAAAAACCTTCCCTAACGCAAGGTGCTAAAATAGCAGACTCGTGCCAATATTATAGCAGCTGTTATATCTGTTTGCAAAATGCAAGCAGGTATAGCAGCTGCTATATTCATTTTTCGAAGTCACACGCAACATGAAACTGCGTACTACATTTTTTGTCTCAAAACTGTACGCAACACCATCTTGCGTACTACTATTATTTGTCCCATTTGTACGCAACCTCATGTTGCAACAAACTTAAAGTTTTTCTTTATAGTATATTACACATAATGTAAACATTCTGACTGCTAGTTCTTTTTTGCTAGCAAAATTAAATATTGGTTTAATGTTTGTTTAACAAATATTTGTTTAATTTACAACAACTCGTGTATTTGGATTTGCAAGTTTGGCTTTTCAGTGTGAGACTATTGTCATTGGAGTATACTGCCATTATGAGATATTATATACCATATCTAATCTTAAGTGGCATATTAGTGTCAGAACTTTCTATTGGTAATATTTGTATTCATTTCACTTTAACAAAC
>JABWDY010002000.1:721-14058 GCA_013358455.1 Thalictrum thalictroides | reverse complement strand
AATGATGTACTAAACTATCTTCAGATTCTCTACTTTGGAACATGTTAACCATTAATAATGCAGGGTGTAAGAAGAAAATAAACACATGATAATTAGATATATTTATCTCGTGAAAATATTTAATTATTATTATTATTGACAAATGAAGTTAAAAGACCCTTACATTTTTTTTTTAATTAGGTAAAGTAACTCTATTTCCCTATTAACAAATTTGAACATGCATCAAGGCTCTGGTGAATCATATATATTAATATTAGCATGCAACAACTGAAATCCCATTTTGTTTTGGTAATCGAAAGATCCATCAATATTAGCTTCGATCAACCTGGAGAAGGCGCAAGCCATTCCTCTTATAAGGGCCGAAAATCGAATAGCATCACTTTCAGGATACTTTAGACTTTAGAGACCAATTTGAGTCAGTCAAATAGACACTTTTCAGGATACTGTATGGATCAGCGGCTGCAGTGATTGCGGCTCAACCAAATTTGGTATTAGAGGGCAGAGAATAACAGAAAGGAGTCACTGCTCTAAGGCAACCTCCATCTCACAATAGTATAGGTCGAGACATCATAGAATTGATGAAGAAAAAATGTACAAGTAAGAATGTAAGATGGCATTCTTCTAGTTCTGCTTTTTCTTAAAACATCTTCAACAATCCTGTAAGTAGTACAGGACAAAAGACTTGTACCTTTTACAAGATCTTCTGAGATCTTGATTAAAGATATTAACACAAATGACATTAGGACAACATCAGTTATGTAACATAACAAAAAATGCTCAAGACTCTTTATTATTATAATGATGATCGGTTTCTGATAATACATTTATTGTATATGTGAAAATTTTACCTTCTTTGAAAGTTGAGTTTTCCTATACAGTATGCAAAAATAACAGCAAAAACAACCGGAAACACAGCAAGGACAACCGCTACAAAACCCAAATGGTCATGTTGAAACCCATAATAATCTTTCAAGAAAGCAGAAATCGCCTTTGTTTCACCAAACACCAGTATCTCCTTGTCCATGTCTCCATATTGTGATGTGAACAGCCCCTTCAGAGTCCAAGATGTCGGGGAAAGATAATACATCCAAACCCACCACCTAGGAATTTCCTGCACAACAAGACCACCATAAAGTCAGATTTCATTTTCCTCTCTCAAAACCCAATAATCTAACATACTATTTGGAGAATGATCGTAGGACACACAGACACAAAACACGTATAACTGTATCAATAAACTACTTGAACTCCATCTTACACTTGGATTGCCTAACTATATGGTACATCTTCGTTTTGTACGGAAAGCTTTTCAATACAAACACAGAGCTACCAATTATGAATATAATATAGCATCATTAACGACACTATAACTGCATATTTATTTTTCTAATTTCAATAACGTGTTCAGAACTTCAGATGTTTGTAAGGCCCATACTTCACATGGGTAAAATGTTCCAAGTATTCCATAAAAACCATTCACCATAACAAAAGAACAGCCCCAAGGATCATTGTAGGGTGAGTAAAGTTAAACTTACCGGTTCTGGTATGGAGAAACCGGAGAACAAATTTAACATGTTGTAACAAGAAGAAGCTAATATGGCTGCCACTTGAACGTTTGGTGTCACCGACACAAGCAACATTCCGAGGTAGGTGAAGTAGAGTAGTGTACAAAACATGGCATAGAAGAACCAGAACACCTTATAAGCTGACCAGATGAACCCAATCATAGGATATAAAATTATTACAAATAGCAGTGCTTGGGTGCATGAGTAGGGAAGTTCAATCGCAACCTAACAGAAAACAACTTCAAGTAAGCATTACGAATACAAACCATAAATATATGTTTAGTAGACTGGGTAGAATGGTCTATAGTTTCATTTCAAATTAACATCAGTATACTAAGTGCTAAAAGTTGAGGAGAAAACTCAGATGTAAATTACATCGGACTTTTTTCGATTAGTTAAAATCAAGGGAATAAATGTCCCACATTTAGACAGAATTTCACCACTCTTCATTACTGCAAAAATAAAAACTTTTTTTTGATAAATGGAGTATTCAATTTGACAAAATGAATACTTCATTACCAGTTGAATGCATTGGGTCAAGCCAAGAGCCCAAGATAGTACAACAAGTGTTTGAGGGTTCTCTATACCTGTGCAAATGAATAGGACCATGAAGAGTACATTCCTGCAAACTTTTCCCGGTACAAGACATTGCGCTCAGTTGCAATGACTGGTAAACTAGAGGAGCAGTTATTTACGCCAAAGAAGATTGTGGCCGTGAACATAAAACCATATATATTGAACAAGTCCTGCTGGTTCTTTCTACAAAATAAAAACCAAATATTCATGTTAAAAATTAACCTTCAGGTAGAGAATAATATTGTATCTATGTTTACATGAAAGGCCAAATAAAGTAACCTCACATCTCACTCCTATCAATAATATCTACAGCAGATTTCAGTTTTATGTAATTACTAATTTGGAGGAACTTGGTAATCTCAATTTAAAAGTGGTGAAATAAGACCTTAATGGCCCACAAGAATGGAATAAACGAAAGATTGACATAATACAGGCTTCTACAGTTCATTTTATCATCTATACCTACAGTTGATTGACCTTTAAAAGAATCCCACTCGGTTCACTATTTGTAGTGCAATTGAGTTTGTTTACTTACATTTTGTTACCTTGCTTCCAAAACACTGCACCAAAAAGTAAGGACGAGACAACCATATACATAATACGTGTTAAGTTATATACAGGATTTCTCCAATAGGACAAATGTTGTTTCCAAAGGCATGCTTTGAACTGTCCCCAACTTTTTTGTGGAAAGCGGGTCGGAAAATGCAAGTTCTTTGAACCAGATGGAGGAGAGCAAAGTTTTTTAACAAGCTCTTTAGTAGTCCTGCAATTCGAAATAACACCGATCATTCACAAGTCAAATGTTGAAACCTTGTCCAGTCAACAATGTCTGGGACTTACAGTCCTATGTAACATCTTATATTTTTAGAATTTTAGTTTCCAACTTACACTTACTCAGACAAAGAGGATTCACTGTAAAGATGGGCAAAATCTACACCAAGTTCTGCTTCAGCAGATGTAGATGTGACTTCTAGCATCCATGTTGCGGGATTATAATTGTCTTTGATCTTTTGGACCCCAGAAAAACCCTACAAAGTACAGGAAGGATTTAAAATATATAGACAATCCATATGAACTAGAGAGGACCAACACTGAACTTGCATAACCGTTGGGCTACATAAAATGACAAATATACCTCAAAATATTCTATCATCCTGCTTGAATGCTGACCCAATGGTCCGGAATAGATTAAGCGTCCACCATTTTTCATTAGAATCAGCTGCAAGAAGTGTAAAAATACACATTAGAGCATCAATGTATGAGGAACTTTCTGATACCTGGTAAGATTTAGAGCTAACAAAAGAGGTTATATGAAATAGATGGTGCCACTTCATCAAAATAAGTTCAATGATAGTCCAAATATCCAATAGGCCAGGTCGAACTTTCATGGATATTGTTTATATGGACATCTACAGCAAGACTCACCCAAACCTAATATTTCTAGGCACATGAAAAAATCGTGAGTATGTGAGTTAGATTTGCGTGAGTACCCTAATTGTGACCCATCATCTAGTGCCGTAAATTCAATACTATTCAGTTAATTTTTATTACTATTTTAACCTCATTAAACTATTCGTACCTCATCAAATGCCTCAAATATATCTATACTAGGTTGGTGGATAGTGCAGACAATTGTTCTTCCTGTGTTAACCACATTTCTCACTGCCCGCATCACAATTGCCGCTGCTCTTGCATCTAAACCTGAGGTGGGTTCATCCATGAAAACGATAGATGGGTTGGCAACAAGCTCCACAGCTATTGTGAGCCGTTTACGCTGCTCCATTGACAGACCACTTACACCTGGTAAACCTACTAAAGAATCCTTAATTCCATCCAGCTCAATAGTTTCAAGAACTTCATTGACAAAAGCCTGTGAATTATTTTGTGCATCAAATTCATTAGATCGTGGAAAGCATCAAAGATAAACATATAACTCTGCTACTGCATAATTTCTTACAAATTTTGTATTAGAATCAATAGTTGGTGGAAGTCGCAGCCAAGCTGAATAAATCACTGATTCCTCCACAGTAATTTGTGGAGAATGTATGTCGTTTTGTTCGCAGTACCCTGAAATCCAAGCAAATGTTTCTTGGACCTTAGGATATCCACCAATTCTTATATCGCCTTCAATAGTACCACTAGTTTTTCTTCCAGAAAGAACATCCAATAAAGTTGTTTTCCCAGCTCCGCTAACTCCCATCAGTGCTGTTAGAACACCAGGCATGAAAGCACCAGTAACATCATGAAGTAGTTGAAGTTTTTTGTGTGTGAAACCCCGTTCCCTCATTTCCTGAGATCACAGAAATGTGAGATCTAAACTATGTCAAGGGATCCAACTGGATCAGATTTCAAGGAATTTAAATTTAGGACCATATGGAATTTATATAATCATCTCTTTGGTGCAAAAAGTATATAGAAGAATAGAGATTTCTACATTTTCCTCTGTAAATCTAACATTACAGTCTACATATCTTGTCAACAAAATCTTTTTGGAAAATTTGCTAATGAATAAAGTTCTAAGCATTTTGGAGGCTTTGATGATGGTGGTTTCAATGGTGATGACCACGATGAAATTAATTTAAGCTCCACAGAGTCTTTGTGTAAAAGTAAGAATTTTGAATGATTACCAAAGGGGTGTCAACGTACTGCACATTTTGAAATGCTATTATTAGGGGTTCAGAATGTAATACTATATCTATTTATGCTCCACACAGGCCCCTAATGTAAAGTAAGAATTTTGAATGATTACCAAAGGCGTTTCCACAAAATACTGCACATTTTGAAATGCTACTGTTAGGGGCTCGAATGGTAAAACCATACCTCCTGTGAAATCAGCCAAGGAACTCTTAGCACAAAATAACAAAACCATTCATATAAATAGAACAATATGAAGCCGGGAAAAGTGGGATTAAAGTATACTGTTCGCAACACTATCCATTGTTACATTTAAAATGTCAAACTTAAGGAGGACAATCTTCAGACCTTTTCCAGGTTCCTTAACGAACTTAGAAGAATCACTAGGAGGCTTGTCTTTGACATGAATGCTCTTATTACAATCATCTATTCCTTGCAACTGATAGAGCTTATCACGAGAGATAATGGCATGAGACATCCCAGGTGCTGGATATACATCAAAACATGGGTAAGCTGACAATTCAAGATAATGTCTTCTTTTAGTTGGGAACTTGTAAAGAGAACTTACCCTTGAAAAATGATAAAGCCAGGGTAAACCCAACATTGAACAGTATCGTAAACCCAAACAATGCGCCGAGTGATATCCAATAAAAGTAGTCATCAAATTTCAAGCCACGACTTTCCAGTGTTTGTGCACCTATACTTGTGTTTGCTGATAGCATCTGTAAATCAAACAGAAGAGTATGTAATTAACAGGCAATGGCAAATGGATGATTCAACATAGCTATTCACTTCACAATAAGGAAAACTGCAAAGGAGAAAGTATGGTATACACTCTCTAAACCATACGCATGGTTTTGAGCTGCCACATTTGTGCATGCATCATACACTGAAAGGAAATGTATTAGGAAGGAAATGCAAGAAATAAAATAAGAGTTGGTCAACACTTAATATTTGATTCTCTTGTTAGTCAATGTTAATATTTTTCTTCGTGACTTGTTTAGCCTGCGCGTAGGAAACTGCACCAGTTTTTAGAAAGATATACTCTTACCCACCCTCTCCATTGGCATATCATCGTTAGAGGGAGGGTGAAGTTCACATAAAACATTGAAACTTTAAGGTTTATACCCTACAATCAGAAGGAAACACATAAGATATACCCACTAGGGCACAATTAACATACACGTATTGTTAACAGTTATCTTTGAACATCATTCATAATATAATTTCTTCCGAGTTTATTGTAAGTTTTACAGTGTTGCTTTCTCCATGTAGCCCAGCAATGGGTTGTTAGCAGGTTGTAGGTGAGGTTGGCAAGTGCTGGATGGCAATGACTTTGGCATGACTTTTTACCATAAGAATTTTACTTATAGTGTGAACTGAGCGTAGGACGGGAACAAGAATTTTTACTAGTTATGGAATGTGGTGAAATAGGGGTATAGAGATGCACGTTTGTAGATATACTACAGTGAATTTGACGAGTCAAATATACAGATAATTACTCTCTCAAACCTCCATTTCTCTTTGAATATAAAAAATTAAGTCTAGATGATTATTTTCATTCCAAAAGTAAAAATAAAAGGTAACGGAATGGTTATCAGCTTCTATTATATATTCATTAGGACACAGAACCAGAGGTATGCAATGTTGTAAAATCACACATTTTTATAATTTGACAGTTCCATCAGCACTGCAATATTGTTCTTCCTTTAACTCGTGAAGAATTTTAATCTCTTTTCATTGGTTAGTTAGATATCATGGTGCCAACGGGTTTTGAACCAAGGGTCTGTGGTAACAGTTCTTGAAATGATTAGAAATGTCTGGAAGCCTTGTAGCATGCCAGTTACATGCTTAATTAAAGCAGTTTGGCTCCTTAGACTTTTGTTGGCAAATTAAGCTCTAGCCTCTAGGTGATACCTGAGGTTCAAACAGTAACTCAGCCTTCGGCAAATTTGACTTCTATCAAACAATGCATATAAGAAAAAAAAACAACTGCATTTAGTTTGTTAATAATATTCTGTTGAAAGAATTGTTATGAAATATCGACAATGCTTTGTTAAGTTTGTTTTTGGAAAGTGATGGTTTATTTAGATTGCGAAAAATTGATTTCATAGTGGAAATTTTATTTTGACCAACCAAAGCAGTCCAAAAGTTAAATGGAAATGAATGCATATATATAGCTGGCCTTGTTAGTTTACTTAGACATATGTATGTAATGATAAAGCTTAAACTATCCCAAATTTTGAACCACAAAACAAAAAGTTAAAGAATTGAAAGCTCACAGTTCCCCATCGCGGAGCAAGGAATTCTGTCGTAGTGATGGAAATCTCTCCATAAGTTAATGGTGAAGCCCAGAATCCCCACCGTAACCAAGCTGGCATAGAGGCTACAACCACAAAAACACTAATTACATCCATGTCACATGTTAGTCTGAATAACACTAGGACAAAGTATAAGCAGCCTTACGTTGCTGGATAACAAAGCCACCAAATAACAATAGAGACAACAACGCAAAACCACCCGCTGTTGTAGAAGCAACCGCAGTCTGGTAGACTGAGGCTAGAAAACGGAACATGGATGTTGACATTAGATGCACAGCAAAAAGAAGAAGGAACTGACGAAGAAACCTAATCAAGAAAACAGGTCAAAGTCAAGAATCAGGACCTTGATTTGTGTTCAACAATTCTAAACAAAAGGATATCAAAATGAGACATCGAGTATAAACACCAACAATGTTCAATCAACAACAATCAACCCATCGTTTATGTACCAGGCAAACGATATCTCACATGGTAAAAGTTAAATGGAAAATGAATTGATCCTCCCAGTTGGTTGTAAATATCAACGAATAATCCGACATCTTGATAATATAGCTATATTTGAAAATGTAAAATGTACAATACTGATAATAGATCAAAGTAATAAAAATAAAGAAAAGGCAAGTATATACTTTTACAGCTTAAAATTTTCTTTATAATCTCCAAGTATGAAATTATCAAGCTGTGTTCATGCTCGTTATATAGGTACTATAGTAAAAAATTTATGAATGAAACACATACATCATTAAACCTCCAACTACGTATACTATTATGCCAAAATAAAAAAGTGTATTTCTAAAGACCTGGATGCTTACTAAAACTATCACCCATGGATCACAGATTCCAAAGGTAATCATAACAATATTCTTTGTTGACAATGAGTGTCAGAAACAATAGCAGTATCGTCTAAGCCTCAACCTGCAAGGTATGACTCCGACTAAATATCCCATAATTACAGAGTTCCTTGCTTTCCAATCGTTGGGTGATTACTGATTAGAACAAGTACTCCACCTCAAAGACACAACAATAAGATTCCAACAGACACCTGATATGAACCCCAGTCTGACACTTGCACGTAGGCACTCAAACTTTGTGCAGAATGTAATCCATCATCTGGGGTGATTTTAGGTTTTACAGGGGAGGTATTTGCCTATTCCAGTGGGCTAACACAGGACCCATTCTGACTCACCTTGCTTCCCTGACCCTTTTTTATGTAATGCTATGGAGTTTCTCGCCTTAACGAATTCATTTCGACTGGGATAGTGTTTAGTGAGCCGATCCAGACCCGCTGCGTTCTTTCTTATTTATACACAATATGTCACCAATCTAGTTGCCACATTCATGCACTTGAGACAATATAAGGTGGGTTTTAACAGTCAATTTAATACCACCAAGCTATATATCAGTATGACTCCAATTAACAGATTACTTGTACATTGTCTTCTGAAAATAATGAACAACCAAGTGAGACTCACCTTACAAACTGAGGAGTGTATCCAATGGCATAATAAGTAAGAGCAGTCCACACGATAGATTCCAACAATGAAAGTGGAACTTTTAGAACAGCAGCTGGAATTGCATACGCCCAAGCTGGGTAAAAGTACAAGTCTCTCTGTTTAAAGAAACCAGCAAGTCTTGAAACAGTCATGGAAACCTCGGGGAATCCATTAACAAGAAGTACGATGAGGGAAAAAAAAAGAGAACCCAAAAAGTAATTAGCATGGATCACATCAACTTCCATTCGAGTCCGCGGAAAAACAGTCATTACTATGAATGCAATGATAACAAGCTACAGAGAAAGAATACAAGCATGGAGTCAATGCCTCAAGACATTATTAATCAATACCCAATATAGATAAGAATGATACGCCTACGGGAAGATACCTGTGATGATTTGAATGCATATACGAAAGAGTTTCTCTTCATGAGAAGATATTCTCTCTTTAAGCAGGCCTTAAAGAGTTCCCATTTGGTCAAAGAATACATGCTAAAAGTCAAAGCATCTTTGTGGCTCAGGGATTTATCATATGGCTTAGCAAGCTCATCATCAAGCTTCTTCCCTATATGAAATGCCTCAAATTTTTCAGAGAACTGATTGATAGAAACATAACTGTATGGATTTTCAGTATGGTACCAGTACTGGCCCTGATCCTTTCTAGACATAACCTGAAAGATTTAACGACAGTTAACTTGTAATCATTCTTGAAGAAAGCAGAATGACATTGCTTAAGACCATAACCTGGTTTACCTCCTGGAGAAAGTCAGCAGCCCCTTTTCTTTCCGGACACTTGAAGCCACAATCTTCAAAGAATTCAAGAACATGACTGCGTGGCCCATGGTACACGATCTTTCCTTCTCCCATCAATATAATGTCGTCAAAGAGATCATAGGTCTCAGGTGCCGGCTGGACAAGTGAAACCAATGCTGTAGCATCTTTAATATGCACCATCTGCTGAAGGCAGGAAACAACCTGAAAGGTAGTGGAACTATCTAAGCCGTTTGATATTTCATCCATGAACAGAGTTTTTGTAGGACCAACAATCATCTCCCCTACACATAACAGATGGAATTCTTAGAAAATCGTTAATATATAATTCGGCAACCTTCAAGTCACATTTTTTCAATCATATTACAAATATTGGGTACAGAAAGCAGACAGTTCTAATGGACTAAAGCTATTCACTTTATTATACACGTACCAGTAGTTAATCTTTTCTTCTGACCACCTGATATACCTCTTCTCAAAGCATCTCCAACCATTGTGTCAGCACAAATATCTAGTCCAAGTATCTATAAGTAGTAGAATTTGTAGACAATTGTAAACAAAGAGGGTTGAATGATTGGTTACATCATAGTGAAAGGAGAAACTAATGTCTCACGTCTTCTAAGGACCTTTACCTTTAAAATATAGTCTGTTTGGAGAGTTGCTTCTAGTCCTTGAACAGAAATTGCCTGGTAAAAGATAAGCATCTTATGGATCATGGATATTCATTTATGAACTGTAAGAGAATGCAATAGAGATACAACTCAGTAGAACATAGGATTAGAAGAAAACAAGAAGCCCCCAACAGGCATGTTACAGGTTGGAAGTCTGGAACCTTTCACATAACTGTACTTCCTGTGGCCTACATGACCTTGTACCAGTCACATATCAGATCAGAGAAGCAACTTGATTCCATAACCAGAACAACTGAGCCATAGAGACCATAAGCCTCAACTAGATATCTGAAATTTCTTTATTTTAATCAGTTTATATGAATAAAAAATATACGTCATATTGATGAATTTGTCACCTTTCCACCCAACTTAGAAGTGTTAAATTGATTTATAATCTTGGTTTATTACATTAGCAATTAACACAAGTAAATTGTCACAAGCGAAGTTCAGTATTACCACTGCCACAAATTAGTTTCTTTGTGAAGAAAGAAAGAACTGTCAATCTACCTTCATGTAAGTATCGACGTCTGGATCGGGGACAACACCTGTCTTCTTCTCTCTTCTGATGAGTTCCATCATTATCTCTTCACAACAAAAGGAAACCTTACAGCTTACATATAAATTTAACTTCAAAATCATAATCGATGTGTACCAAAGAAATTTAACCTGGTCGGCTTCCAACACCCTGACAAAAGGCAGAGAAATCAATTGTTTCTCTCACAGTCAACTCAGGGATGTGAACATCATTCTGACTTATGTAGGCTGACGTTTTTTGGGGAACAAACTCTTCTAGTTTGAAGCCGTTGTAAGATATTTCTCCAGTAACCTGAATATAAAGATTGAAAAAAGGTGTATATCTAAACAAGAGTTTTGCTTATTTTGTACAGACAAATCATCTAGTCTGTGTCCGGAGTGCCAAGTACCTACTCCACTCCTTTCCAACACCACTTTTGAACCAGATTATAATAAAACTTGACAGCCTTAAGCAAATGTCAGAATAAATTTAACTCATGTCAGAATAAACACAAATATATCAAAACCTATTCCTTTGAAAACCCGGCAAAGTCCAATAAATTTAATCTCTAAACCAGATCTTCATGACATGATCATAAATTCATAATGGAAGTACCTCAAATACAAGAAATAAAGAACTAACCTTCATAGATTGGTTCAGTTTCCCAGACAACGCCAGTAACAGTGTAGTTTTCCCACACCCTGGAGGGCCAAGCAGTAGAGTCATCCTGTAGAACAGAAAAGCGTTATAACTTATGAGGAAACATTATTTGCAGTCACCATCAATACTTCTTTTATAGATCTGCACCCAAACAGAGAAGGGACAGTAAAAAAAAAAGGGTAGATTTGATTTATTATTTGCATGACTCCGTATTCCAAAAGGACAATTTTGCGTCAGAGGCACTGATGGCTCTGGTTGGTTAAGTAATAGTTATGCAAAATGGTTATGACACTCAGATCAGGACAGAAGAGAATAAAACCAACATGAATAATATAGTCAACGTGGCAGTAGAGTCTTTCTACAAAATATGTAATCATTATATCGATGTTACTTCCTTTTGAAAATACATTGAAACCATTAACTTGTAAGAATGTCTGCATCACATCATTATAGAATTAGTATATATATCAGAAAAGACAATAGCTCCACCAAAGAAAATGGCATTGATACAAGATAAAAATGAAATACTTGTAATTAACGTTCATGGGAGAGACACTCGATCTCATGAAATGAAAAAGCACCATATCCTACGGCCCTACCTTCCTGGCTTGAGAATTCCACTGACATCTTTGATTATTTTCACATTTGCTTCTCGAGACCGTGCAGCTAGCCTGGAATAACCCTGTTCAACAGAAAGCTTTCAGAATGACATCAAGAACATTTCACTCTGTTAGCTCAATGTGACAAGCCATGCATGAACATTTCACACTAGTTCAAATATCATTGATCAATTTGTTGAGATGCAACCTACTTTCTCAGATATAATAATAAGAGAATAAAAAAACAATTAACAGATTTGTAAAGCCCAGAATTGGTTCAAGCATGTTGAAGAAACTCAGAATAGCACAGCTACTTACAGTAAGAATGCTTTTGATGGAGTTCCATAAAGTTGGGAGGGGCTTCCCGTGAACTACCTCACACTCTACTTCAACACAGAGATTCTTATATCGCACATCCACGGTCGGCAATTTTAGATCAACTCTACAAAATAAGTTGCAGTTAGTATAGCAATTTCCTCCATTAGATGTGACGGAAGCAGGACCTAAACTAGCAAAGCATATGCTAATGAGAATGACTAGTTTATCTCTGAAAAGAAACAGAACAAAAAAGCATAACAAAAACAGCGATTTTGAGTATCCAAGAAACTAAAAGGTCAATCTTAAAATTAAAATTGTTGCAAGCCTATGATGTCTAGTCCATGACTGCCATGAGCAACACATTTCAGGATCATGCAAGTATGTAGTTTGTGGTAAGAACTCCTACATCAATGTTACAATTTCTCTTCATTTCTTCATGTAAACTCAATGTAGGTATGCCTATTCCATCTCCTATCGATCTGTTCCTAATTAACGTGAAGGACACTCATTACTACTTTTGAGGAGACACTTTGAAGATAAGAAAAGATAGTACAAATGTTGTGTACAGTTGAATGTATCTGTGAAGGTATAGTATGTATGTATAATTTGTGAAATAAACTGATTACTTGTCTAGTCTTCCTCGAAGTTTTTGCAATAGACGGAGATTATCTTTCTCAATGTGCTTAATAAGCTTGTCAATGAATATATGTCGCTCGAGAGGTCTAAGCCTTGTAACATCAGTAACCCTCTTCCCTTTAGCTTGTGTATAGTTCCCAACATCATAGCTATCAACTAAAGATGATCTTACTTTCTCAAAAGTGGGCAATCTTTCGATTGCTTCCCACTGTAAGGCATTTTCATCGTCACCATCACCAGCATCCCTCTCTGAGTTTACTGTTGTAAGACTACTTCCAATCTCTGGTAGCTCAATTATTTCATGGGTACCAACCAACTGAGCCATACTTGGCAAATGCAGTGGGAGAAAAATGGTGGAAGATATATATGTCCCATGTTCTTATTATATACCTTGTAGATTAATGAGGTCAAGTAATGCATATCATTTAAAATTAAAATTAAAATATTAAGAAGCTAGATTGTTTACAAAGTCATACACAAAAATTTCATACAGCTCAATTTAAAAAATAAATACATGACTGATTCAAATAATTTAATTCGATTTCCCATATATATATATTCCTTAATCATTACTGAGAAA
>JABWDY010001979.1:10577-25390 GCA_013358455.1 Thalictrum thalictroides | reverse complement strand
CAGAAAGCAAGCTGGGGTTAAGGCAGACCCCTACCAGACTTCAGCAGACTTCTGTGTGCTGTTGATTTCATACACTGCATGCTGAAAGCCATAAATAAAGATTTGGCCATGAGCATAGTGCCAGAGGTCTTTCAAGAGGTTGGTTCAAAGTCTTACTTGGAAAGCAAAAAAGATTGATTTGCGGCAAGAGATGGAATAAAGCTAAAACTTGCTTTAAGAAAAATAAGGCAGGGAACTCAAAAAGCGTACACATAAAACATTAGGACCTACATTGTATTCTTTTGCTACTAGTATCTCTGAGGTGTGAAATATGGAAAATTGCATTCTGCATTCTGGAAATGACCAGCATGTTATAATTTGGTTCATAGTTCATGATCAAAAGTATTCGCCTTACTACACTTCATGTCCCATTATGTCACTTTTTGGAGTTCTAATTTGGACCGTTCGCGGCATTCTCATATGGCCTACAACCATCATTACAAGGTCTGTTAACAAGTTTATCTCAAGCTCCAGCTTCCAGGTATTCAAAATAAGATTAGCTATTGTGGTGGAAAAGTAGCAGTTCACTAAATCTAGCATCCAATGAAGAAAGGCTTTAATTAAAAAACCGATAAAATTAAAGAAAAGAGAAGAAAACTAGGCAAAGGTAGCAAGGTAATGAGCTTTCGGTTTTGCTTTTGCTTTTGCTTCATCAGCTTCCACTTTGTTTTAATCTTTAAATTTGTTAACTTTGCTTTCTTCACATTGCCATTTGTATTTCTTCCTAAAACAGAAAATGATGTCCAAGACAACCATGCACCTAGCTATCCCTGTTTAAAAAAGTAAACCATCATCAACTAGTTGTATATGGATTGCTGGCATTGTTCCAGTACGAATGGATTCAAAAAGAATCCAACCAAGAAAATAAGTAATATTGTAAAGCTTTTCTTTCAGTTTCAGAGGTTATTTTTGCGCATCTTTGGAATCAAATCACTCTAGTACGCCTACAACCGACGTAGCCTCTTCAACTTCAATAAACAAAGGGTTACTCTTCCAGGTTCCATCTTTCAAGTCTGCAAGACATGGATGCTTAGGTCCAACTATGAGCTTCATCTAATAGACCTTCACTGTCAGTCTGTCAAAGACAAGTTTTCTATATGAAAGAAGGGACCCAGAACTCGAAATATTCCTTCCTTTATCTTTTGCTTTCTCAATATTGTATACCTTTGCTTAGGAATCGAGCTTGGGATATCTTGCAACGGGTACTTCCTTGCAGCTTCTCGCAGCAGAGAAGCGAAAAAGAAGATTATGAAGCTGGTGGTTGAGGTGGTGGATGCCCACGATCTTATGCCAAAAGACGGTGAAGGATCATCAAGTCCATTTGTAGAAGTTGACTTCGTGAACCAGAGAATCAGGAGCCAGACTATACAGAAGAATCTTAACCCTGTTTGGAATGAGAAACTGCTATTAAATCTTGATGATCCAAACAGTCTCCATCATAACGATATTGAGGTCTGCGTCTACAATGACAGGAAGACATTCCCTGGCCGCAACTTTCTTGGGAAGGTCAAGATTCAAGGCTCCAATATAGTTAAGAAAGGAGAAGAAGCTTTGCAACGTTTCCAGCTCGAAAAGAAATGGTTTTTCTCATCTGTCAAAGGAGAAATTGGTCTTAAAATTTATACTTCGCAAGAATCTGAAGCTGAATCTCTTCCCACATCCCATCAACCGGCACTAGCACTAACTCCAACTGTTTCTTCGACAACTACAACAACGTCCACAGAAAACCCAGCAGCTTCTAATATTGAATCCATTGCATATAGTAACACTCCCCCCACTGTTTCTACTGCTGAAGTTACTGCCAACAGCTCCAAAGATTTTCTCTCTGTGCCTAAAGCTTCTCCTGCTGCAGTTAATAATAGTTTAAAAGTTGAGGCTAATACGTCAACTGCAACTGGAACTACAACTTCAGCAGATAGCAGCGGAACAACTGCAGCCGAGGAACCAGAGGAGCCTAGAGAAATTATTGTCGAGACTGTACAATACATACATAAACATCAAGCTTTCCATCAACAAGGAATATCTTTGGAGAGACCAGTAAGTGTATCATCATCAACAATGCACCAGATCAACCCGCAAGCCCATGCTAACCGCCAAGAGGACTTCAAATTGAAAGATACTAGTCCACGTCTCGGAGAACGATGGCCAAATGGAGGAGTTCGTGGAGGTAGTGGAGGATGGATGAGTGGAGAAAGACTCGCCAGCACATATGACCTTGTGGAACAGATGTACTATCTATATGTTCGAGTGGTCAAAGCTAAAGAACTTCCAACAAGCTCCATCACTGGAAGTTGCGATCCTTACATTGAAGTGAAGCTTGGAAACTACAAAGGAACGACAAGGCATTTTGAGAAAAAGACTAATCCCGAATGGAACCAAGTTTTTGCATTCTCTAAAGACAGGGTCCAGTCATCGATGGTCGAAGTTTTTGTGAAGGATAAAGAGATGGTGGGAAGAGATGATTATCTTGGCAGGGTGATCTTCGACCTGAATGAGGTACCAACAAGGGTGCCACCTGATAGCCCATTGGCACCACAATGGTATAGACTGGAAGAGAGGCGTGGGGAGGGTAAGGTGAGAGGCGAGATCATGCTTGCCGTTTGGATGGGAACACAAGCTGATGAAGCCTTCCCAGAGGCCTGGCACTCGGATGCTGCTTCTGTTCATGGAGAGGGCGTATTCAACATTCGGTCGAAGGTGTATGTCTCACCCAAACTATGGTATCTAAGGGTTAATGTAATTGAAGCTCAAGATGTCCAGCCAAACGACAGAAGCCGTCTGCCAGATGTTTTCGTGAAGTGTCAAGTTGGTAATCAGCTTCTCAAGACAAAGATATTTCCTCGAGCAATAAATCCATTATGGAATGAAGACCTTCTCTTCGTAGCAGCTGAGCCTTTTGAAGAACACTTGGTCCTCACAGTTGAGGACCGTGTTCACCAATCTAAAGAAGAGATGGTCGGAAAAATAAGTTTGCCACTTAACATCTTTGAGAAGCGTTTGGACCACAGACCAGTCCATTCAAAATGGTTCAACCTTGAGAAATTTGGTTTCGGTGTGTTGGAAGGTGACAAGAGAAAGGAACTCAAGTTTTCAAGCAGAATTCATCTCAGAGTTTGCCTTGAGGGTGCTTACCATGTTCTAGACGAATCCACCATGTACATAAGCGACCAGCGCCCAACTGCACGGCAGCTTTGGAAGCAACCAATTGGCATTCTGGAGGTAGGTATCTTGAGTGCAAATGGGCTGCTTCCAATGAAGATGAAGGATGGACGAGGCACCACAGATGCCTACTGTGTTGCAAAGTACGGACAGAAGTGGGTACGTACCAGGACAATAATAGACAGCGCCAGTCCCAAGTGGAATGAACAATACACATGGGAAGTGTACGACCCCTGTACTGTGATTACATTAGGAGTTTTCGACAACTGTCACTTGGGTGGCAGTGATAAACCTGCTGGTGGTGGTCATGGAAAAGATTCGAGGATTGGAAAGGTGAGAATTCGACTATCAACTCTTGAAACATATAGGATTTACACTCACTCATACCCCCTTCTTGTTCTACATCCGTCTGGTGTTAAGAAAATGGGGGAGCTCCAGTTAGCTGTGCGTTTCACTTGTTTGTCGCTCGCAAACATGATGTACCTATATAGTCAACCATTACTACCAAAGATGCATTACATACATCCTTTCACAGTGAACCAACTAGACAGCCTAAGACACCAGGCAATGAACATAGTTGCCTTGAGGCTCGCACGTGCTGAACCCCCGCTTAGGAAAGAGATTGTCGAATACATGTTAGATGTAGATTCACATATGTGGAGTATGAGAAGAAGTAAAGCCAACTTCTTCAGGATAATGTCTCTAATGTCGGGCATGATTACAGTTAATAGATGGTTCGATGATGTCTGTCACTGGAAGAACCCAATCACAACGGTGTTGGTTCATGTTCTGTTCCTCATACTGATATGCTACCCAGAATTGATACTGCCAACCATTTTCTTGTACATGTTCCTCATCGGCATATGGAACTACAGATTCCGCCCTAGGCACCCACCGCACATGGATACCAAACTATCGTGGGCTGAGGCTATCCACCGAGATGAGCTTGACGAGGAGTTTGACACTTTCCCAACATCTAGACAGCCTGATTTGGTCAGACTGCGTTATGATAGGCTAAGAAGTGTCGCAGGGAGAATACAAACAGTGGTTGGAGACATGGCAACGCAGGGGGAAAGATTCCACTCTCTTCTCAGTTGGAGAGACCCAAGAGCAACCAGCCTCTTCATACTCTTCTGTCTCATTGCAGCTATAGTATTGTATGTGACTCCATTCAGAGTACTAACTTTGCTTATAGGCCTTTACATGCTCCGACACCCCAGATTTCGAAGTAAATTACCTTCTGTTCCAAGTAATTTCTTCAAAAGATTGACAGCTCGAATAGACGGGATGATCTGAATACGTGTATCAAGTAAATTTTCTGCGAAATTGTCAGTTAAATTTCAGGAATGATTATACAGTTATTGTTTGTGATTTGATTGTCTTTCTGTTGTCTCCTATTCCAAACACAACTTTGTGTGATAATACAAGTGTGAGACTTAATGTAAATAGCCAAAATTTACAGCAGTTTTCCCCAACCACATTGGACGTCGTCTATATCTATTAGTCTATTACTAGTGATTTTTAGAATAAGGAAGTCACTAGCTACTGAGAGTCTATGCCAACAAAGCTTTCAGTCTGTGTGCTTATGAGTTTGATAATTCCTAAAAAGCTGTAGGAAAAAAAGAAAAATTCACTGGACTCCTTTTTAAAATTTTCATATGTACACAAGTGTTGCAGTTTATTTGAAATGTTTCTGTGGAATTGAGATTACTATTCTTACTAAGTTTTTATGTTCTAACCTGTTGTTTGATCCAATGGGTGACCAGTTGGTAGTCATTTCCAACCACACTTAGATGTGTCTCGGTTTGGTAGATTTGTGTACTTTCATAACTAGGCATAGGAGGTTGCTGATGAGTTTGTGATTCGACTGCTCTTCCTGTTTTCTCATCAACATTTTAGGGTGAGGTAGCTGAGCTGATGAGTTTGTGATTAGACTTCACCATAGAATTACTAATTTAATGTTTTCTTTCAGTAGTTAACTTGATATCCCTATTCACTAGATATTAGTAAAAATTTGGTTAGACATTAGACACCTTATACCTCTCAAGGAAAATTAGGATCCTTAAGTTTACTACTTTACTCTGATAATGATTCTAGTAGAAAGATATTTGGCCACTGAGGAGCCAAAGCATTCAATGGAAGCAGGCAAAGATGAAGATATTTATTGTTTACACATCACAACAGCAGCAAGGAAAAATAGCAATGATAAACTAGCAAGTCTTGGGAAAAATAGCAATGAAATATTTCAGCAATCCCAGAAAATAGCAATGGGAAATACATCACACCATCACCAAAATCAACAATGAAAGATTTAATGGAAGACGACAAACCAAGCATTTTGTGACACAAGTCGGTAACATGCATGCAGTTGTTGATTTTTTTTGGCAAGGACTTGCTTCAGTAACACATAATGATAATTTCAAATAATTGAAAGAAATCCTCACATAATGTATAAAATGACAAATTTCTAGGTTTTTAATACCAGTAAAAGTACAAACACTGATAGAAGAAAATTGGACAACTTCTAAGTAGCAAAACTCAGGTCTAACACCTTCCATGATGAATATTTTAAAAGACAAGCTCATGAGGTTTCATGCCTGACTTGAGAGAAAATCTTGCAGCCAAGTATGTCTTCAAATCAGGGACTGCTTCAATCGACTTCAGCAAGGCAGCATCCACTGCTTTTTGGTCATCTTTCTTCTCTTGAGGGAGCACATTCTTCTCCTACAAATTACCAAAAGAAAACAATTAATTAGAACTTACAAGTTTCTACAACAATGAAAGAAACATGGAAAAAGACGAGAGAATCAACTAACCTCTTTCTCTGGTTCAAGAAACTCGCCCTCACCCTTCTTCTTTTTCTTCTCTGCTTGTTTGGCAAAGTACTTGTCATCAAATTTATCAGCATTTACCCCAGAGACGTCAACCTTGGTGGAAGTGGCAATAAGATAAGCTTGGTTTACCCGACGAAGTGGAACACCATTGATCTTGAATGGTCCTGCAACAATAGAACAAGAGAGATATTAGGTCTGGTTCAACTAGACTACTGAAAGAAATTGAAATATCAAGAGCAGCAGATAGTATAAACACATGTGAAGTAAATCAAGTTAAGCCAGCGTACTGGGAAAGTTGATGCAGGAAAGTTGATTGGCATCAACTGATATTCCATCCAAACTTAAATTTGCATTTTCAATTATTTATGTTATGGTCTACAAATTTCAACTAAAACAGCCCAACACTGACTACTAAATTATTCATAGACATTACTATTGTTAACCATTCATATACAGAAATTTAGATGCTAACTTGAAATAATCATGCTGGAGAGCTCCTATGTCACTCAATGAATTAGGAAAATAACTATGATTCAAAAAATCCATATTAACAACACCAATTGCAAGTCATTTTTTTAGTGTGCTGAAAATCACCAGGAAGAATAGTGCATTGATCAGACTGACGTGCAAAACAATCAGCAGAGCACAAATTTGAGCCTCTGATAAGATGTTTGAGTCTATCATCACATTCAAAACATACATGATCAAATAAAACACACAAAATGGCATACAGACTGATCAAATGGAGAATGTCAGTAGAAAAAAAAAGTTAACCAGAATTTTCATGTATTCTAGGTAGCATTATCATAACGGAATGACAATAAAATGATCAAATAAAGGTAAATTAGATGATACCACCACAGATATACGCTTTACGGTAATTCATTAGTCCAAACTTTTGCATACATATGATCAACTATATCAATCAATGCACAATTACTGGACATAAAAAAATTGCCGTAAAATTTGACATGATTAATTGGGATCAGACTGACGTGCAATTATTCAGCATAGAACAATAAAATTGAACATCTGATAATCGTTGATTATCTCATCACATCCCAGACTAAATTGAATCACATATCACAACAGGAAAAACTACACACAATCCATTCAAAACAAGCAAATCAAACCAACACCAACTAGTCCATTTAAGTACTTATTTTAAATCAAATTAACAGAAAACTCACCAGTGACCAAGAGCAATCCAGATGCAAGTTGTTTAAGGAAAACAACTCTCTTTCCCTTAAACCTTCCAGCCAAAATGATTAAAACAGTCCCAGGAGTAATACTTGCCCTAAATTTCAATCAAAACAAACAAAACCCCAAATCAAAACTAATCTCTAAATTAAAAAAGAAATGAAGCTTTTCTAGATTGAAAATGAAATACAGAACCAACAGAAATGCATAAAAACCTGAGCTTAGTGGGTTTGGGTTTCCGTTTGTTGACCAAAGGTTTCTTAACATCTTCGGCAGGGTAAAACTTAGGAGCTTTGACAACAGGTTTCTGTTCAGCTGGTTTGGCTTCATGATGAGGGAAAGTACCACCATTCTTTTGCTTAATAGCCCAAAGACCTCTCTTATGGTACATCTGAGATCTTGAATACTTACCAACTCCTCTAATTAGTTCTGGGTTTCTCGTTACCCGAGCTTTCTTGGTCGTCGGCGCCATTGATGAAGAGTTTCTCTCTGAAAACCCTAATTTCTACTCAAAATGTGGCGTTATGAATGAGCAGAAGAGATGAAACCCTACAACCTTCTTTCTTTATATAAGTAGTGTCTGGCAAATGTTATTTGCTAGGTTTTCTGTTTGTGGGTTGGGTCTATTCTAGACCGTTATAAGCCCAAAATAACTTTACTTCGTTGTTGACACAAAGCCCATTTGGGACGGAAATTCAAATGCCTCCCCTTACGTGGGCTGATTTTAACTTGAACATTTTGGGCTTTTGTAACTGAAATTGTGCATTAATTTTGTTTCCTTTGAGCTTTGGCCCATGGGTACATGAAGCGTGAGTCCATAAAAGCAGTAGGTGAGATTTTTTTTTTTTAATGTAATTTGCCATAGTTGTTTGCATGTTGTGTTTACAGGAAATCATGGCTCAACTTCCTGTGCCACCAATTACCAAAAATTTCAAAGGATTTTGTAGTTTGTTACTTACAAAATGAACTGAAGATGGTCGAGTCGGCTGTGTGCAGAGTAATGGTGGTCGTGTAACTGCTGTTTGCTGCAGAGATGGAAATGGTGGTGCAGTCCAGTTCGGTACTGCTTTATGTGGGGATGTCTGCAGAGTGCTATTGTGGCCTATGTTTTGAAGTAGAGGATTTCCCTCACCAGTCACCAATCTGTCTATTGTGCAACTTATAATTTGGTATAGATATGTCTATACAAACAATTCTCAGTCCTCCACCATTTTCCCAATATATATACATAGGCGAAGCCATGAATTCAGAACTAGACTACTGTACATGCCACTATATTTTTCACAGAATTTGCAAATTCTACTGAAGATGTAAAGCAGTTCAGGTTGGTCAATAATACAACAAAAGTGCACAATATATATGATGATAATGATATGATATGGCAAACCTGTTTTGACATTTTTGATATTCAATTAATCTCAACAAAATTGCAATGGTAGTAGTTCACCAACCCAAAATAAAATTTTCTACAACACCAAAAGTTTAAATCTTTAGACTCTAATCAAACATATATGTTTACCTCCCCTGTACTATGAACAAATTAAACCATTCATATACAGATCTAATAATAACTTTAAAAAAGTCCTTCTATGTATAAGTTAAGTTCTTCTCAAGCATTTCTCATCGATCTCTAGCTTCCATCTTTAAGGTTCAAGAGGAGCTTGGTTATGGTGAAGTGGGTCTGGACCTGTTGGAACTTGCCTTTCTGAATCATCTAACCCAATGCCAGCTAAAACAACCCCTGTTTGCAAACTTGTTTCAGCTACATTCATCTCAACCTGAAATCATAAAGCAGAACCATTTCAGTATTTAAAGATTTGAATGAAAAAATGGGTTTTTTTTATTACATACATTGTGTTCATTCAAAGTTGTTTCTTTTGTCACCAATCTCTCTCCTTGAAAGCCTGTTTAGAACAGAAAACATCCCATAAGTTATAATATGTTTGCTTTTTAGATAAAGAGAGATGAATTGAAGAGAGAGATAGAGTAGAGACTTACTGAATCGAGAAGCTTGGGTGAATGTTAATGGAGAAAGTAAATAAGTCATTAAAATGAGTATGGAAATAAGAAGAAGTTTGCTAGTTCTTCTTCTGATCGCCATTAAAAGAGAAAGTAAAGTGTAAAAGAAACGTTTTTGCTTGTTTTAGTATCTGCAACTCTGAGTACGCTGTTATGTTTTTCTCGAGATACTTCTTCAAAAAGCAAAGGGTTTAGCTAGGGTTTTAAAACCTTTTCACTACCAATACCATACATTCATCAGATATTTTCTAACTTATCCAACATCAGATATTCCTGCAGCCACGTCTTGATCTAATGGATTTTGATGTAATCACCACCTACAATGGATGGTAGTGATGATATGATTTAGAAAAAGTAACAAATAAACACCGGTTGCAGTGGATCATCAGTGCTGACATCTCACACCTGTACCCAGATAGCATCAAATCCGGCAATCATTGAGTGGGTCCATCTGTCTTGGATTTTAAGAGAGTTGTATCTGTGCAACTCATAAATAAAGCTTGTAATAAGACGAAAAGTTTGTGATGGCAAACGGTTTGGGAACCAAACCAAAACCGACCCATGCTATAGGCCCATGAATCAAGAACCGTGAAACCCAAGTAATTTTTTATTTTTTTTTCTATAAGTACATGAAGATAAAGAGACTTCATGAATCTTTATTGCTTTGAAGAAACAGAATTAGGGTTTGGGACTAATGGCAACAGAGACCGTAGAAGTAGAAGAACATACAACATGTTTTTGAAGTAGAAGAAGTAGTTGCATGTGAATCTGAAACAATCAAAAACATGATTGAAGATAGGGGTGCTTATCGAATCGAGCAGCTCGACTCAGCTTGTTTGATAATCATAACGAGCCAAGTTTGAACACAAATGAAAGTTCGTTTGAAATTAAGGTTCAGCTCGAGCTCGGCTCATTTGGCTCGATAAGAAATGAGCCAAGCTCGAACTTACCAAAGCTCGGTTTGTTAGGCTCGAATACCTTTTTTATATGTAATTAAGCCGAGTAGTTCGAGCTCGGCTCAGGCTTAGCTCAATAAAAGCTCTACACGAGCTCGTTAACGAGCCGAGTTTGAACACAAATAAAAGCTCGTTTGAATTTTGGGCTCGGCTCGATAAGTAACGAGCCGAGTTCGAACATACCGATACTCAGCTTGATAGGCTCGATAAACATCCCTAATTGAAGATGATTGTTATAAAGAAGGTATTCCTCTACCAAACGTGACTAGCAATATTCTTGCAATGGTTATTGAGTATTGCAAGAAACATGTTGAAGAAGGTGTTAGTATGTGCTTTTATCTGAGCAAAGAATTCATGTTAAAGAGTAATTCAAACTTCACTTGTTTCAGGTGAATTTTTTTAGGATTTGTAGAGAATGAACAAAGAAGAAGACGGAAGCAGTTTCCCACTATTTGATTTATATTTTTCGTACGATCCTAGCCACTCATCTAATCATCGGATTAAAACACATATCAAATTATTTTTTATTTAAACCACGTCACCATCAGATTTTTTTATTATTAAAAAAACTACTTCAAATTTAAACATTAAATTTTTTACAGAACTGTTATTTAATTTGGTGGTGCAAACACAAATATTTTATCTTTGCTGGAGTATTTACAAATATCAACAATCTTTGTTGGGGTTTTGACAAAATGGCCCTACGTTTGTTCTTTACACGAACTCTGTCAATCATCTCAAGCTCTTTTTTACATTTTAAATAATTTGAATAATGAAGTTGTTGGTAATCAATCTAATGAATTTCTTATTATAATTAAGCATGCATGTCCAAACTGTTATTCATGGCTGCAAACATTTATGACTGTTCATATTAGATCCTCACTCCTCAAGAAAAGCCCACTCCTGCTACACTTGAGGAGTGAGGATATTCCCTTTTCGTCATCCAAATGAGAGCCTCAACAAAATTTTCTACACATGCATTTAGCATCGAGCATAGTTGTTGTTTGAACCTGCGCATTTGATATTTGTATCTTACAATAAGCTTTGGCTCATATCACATCGAACATCATCTTATGAAAGGCTTTAGCGACAGGGATTTGGACTGTGGCAACTTTAGTTACAGACAAGTAGATGGATGAGATGCAGAGTTTACAGCGACATTCTCTAAAACCAATTAATATCAACCGAGAGTTCAGAGATTAAGAATCTCATACAATTCTTCATGATTCAGACTCTTGGTCATCTTGGGAATAGGTTTTTGGATACAAGTAAACAACAGCTGACCCGGGGTTATCAAAGCAGGTGTTGATACTTCGGTGTAACTTGAACTGTTTGCTCCACCAACGGTTGGCACAGACTGGGGGATAGCCGGATATGGCAGAGATAGGCCAAAAACAGTCTTAGGCTTGTTAGAGTTAAGCAGAGCAATAAAATTTACATCGCTGGAAGTGTTGAAAGAAGACGCTACTGGCAAGCTAGAACTTAGGGCCCGTTCGGCAAGCAGCTATAAGTTAGGAAGTACTTTCCAACAAAGTCGTTGTTTGAAAAAGTTAAAATTATTACTTACAGTAAGAATGAATTATTCAACTTCACATAATTTCTTTTATATCGGGTTACCGAACTAACTTATAGCTTTTCTCATTTTAGACAGTAGAAAAATACATTCTGGGCCTGTTGCCGAACGGGCCTTTAGTGCCATACTAGAAGGAGCAGCAGTAGGAACCTTATTTAGCCTTACGCTTGGTGCTGTTTCAGAAGCTAATGAAGCTGTATGGGCAGGAGCAAGAGTTGATGGCAAAACCGAAGACAAAGTAGAAGTTAAATTCAGGGCCCCACTAGTAACAGGTGGAAGCAATGGAGAAAGTTCGGATAAGGTCGAAGTTCCCATTTGTAAAGATGCATTCACGCCAGTATATTGCATTGGCTGCTGCGTGGGATGAGGCATGGACAGGCCTGGTGGTACGGTGGTCGTAGCAAAGGCTGTTGTTGCACATGCTGAAGCCCACTAGGGTGACTGTAATATCCTGGCCAATACATTGTTGGCATCACAAGTCCACTACCATTTGCATTTGAAGGAGGAGGCGAAGAACCCCAGGATCCTAAATTCCCTTGGGGTTGATACAAAGGCAGTCCACTTGGAAAGGTTGATCTAGGAAGTCCTAGTTGTGATGTATGAGACTGCAAGAATATAGTGGAATATGAATTACTAAATTTCCCATAAGCTAATAGGTTGAAAGATCCATCACCAGTATACAAGTGAGAATACATACATGTACAATAGCAGGATCATCATGAATAGTTGGTGGAGTCTGAACAGGTGGGGACGATTTAACCTGTAAGTCCATGATGCCTTATTCATGAGCTCTTTACAAATAATGTAATCACTTGGTCGCAATAATGTTTATGATCACTTTGCAAATCTCTTAACAGATAATCTAGTAGCTAAGACAGAAAGAGAAAATTAAAGTGGCAGACTTACCTTTGAGTTGAAGTACGCTTGATTTAGAACAACACCAAAGTTTGAACCTGCTATCCCTAGCCATATTTTCCCCCTTCCATCTGACCCCCATTGTTTCCCATAAGAGTTCTTCACACAAGCGTAAGGAAAATTATAGCCGGTTACAACCAATGCATGACCGGTTTCATACAGTCCACCTCCACCTGTGTACACCTCTTCTCCTAAATTCACGAAGTCTTTGTTCACATACAATGAGGTCACACAAGTTCCTTTTTGAAGAAGTGCTAGTAAGTTAAATATACCTCCTACTTCTTTTGTAAACCCACCAAGTCTAAAAAATTTAGAGTTGGTGTTGCCTTGACTACCTTCTTCCCTAACCCCTACATCGATCAACTGATTACAAATCCTTTCCCAAAAACACTCCTCCCCTATTTCATCATTTATTTTAGGGGGGACAGCCTGGATCAGGTCATTCAAAGAAAATCATCGAACTTCTTTTTTTTCATAGAAATACAAGTGTTCCATAGCTGTTAGAGCGGAACAGTGCATGCAAGTACCTGTTCAAATTTAAGTAAAATCAGACATTTACAGGGGTTCCACTTTGTTCAAATTTAAGTAAAGTCAGACATGTTAGGCTTAAGTATCATCTGTTGCCAGGGCATCGATCACGGATCAATCCCACCCTATGTATTGACAACCTTAATATTCAATATATATAGCTAACAGGTTGAATCCATAAAATTCATCTTCTTACATACTTTAACATGGGTATTAGGTGAAGGTCATTGATGGAGCTAGATAAGTGACAAACTAATAACTAAATTAGGTGAAGGTCACTCAAGCTAGCCTAATTGAATCTACGTGAAGCATAGGCACGTAGCATGCACCTATATATCCCTTTTCTTCATGCAAGTCTACCTTTAATTTATGTAAAGGTGCCGGCCAATTCAGTCAAGCTAACACAGAAATGAACAAGGCCACACACACACCACATAATACATACTGCAGGGTTGCAACAGGCTATTATAGTATGAAAGTGTGCAACAAAAAGAGAGTCCCAATTCAAATTAAATAATTAATACCGAGTCACTTACAAGAATCATCTTGATCAAACGGATCTTTTCCGTCGTCCCAATTAAGATAGAATAGATACCCGTTACTTTTCACAAAATGAGTAAACTGCAAAAAAAATCAAAATAAGTTATAACAAGAATCTGAATGAAGTGTATATCTTTAAATACATATAAGAGCTTACACCATCTCTTTTAATCATATGAATGAAGTATTAAAATAATTAATACAAATAGGTTGATATCAAACAGAGAAGAGAGAGATAGAGAGTTACTTTGTATGTCGAACTCTGCATTTGTATATTTGTATGTCGAACTCTGCATTTGTATGTAGAACTCTACATTTGATTTGGTCGTTGGTGGGAATGGTAATCAATCGTCTTATAGTAGAAATGTTAGGTCGAATGCCTCGGAAAAACATCTTAGGAAATCAATCGTCTCTTTCATCTTTCTTTTTTCTCGATATCAAAATTGCTCTCCTAAGCCGAAATTAGAGTGGGTTGTCCAACAGATCAGTTAGTTTAATTATAATTCATTTGTACATGTAGGTCTCAACCATCATAATTCATTTCACAGGATGTGATTAGTCTAATTAAAAGCTCTTCCCACCTTTAATTGCGGTGGAAGGAAAATAACCCATTTTGTTGCAGACTGGGATGAACCATAAAACACCCTCTACTATATGTGCAACTTCGTCCTCAGCGATCCTATCCACGATGTCTGATTGTTCTATGATCTTCAAGTCGAACCAACTTTTTCACTAGCCCAGGCCCTGCATCTTGCCCTCTAGCTTCCTAAGTAATGGCGAGAGAAAAAAAACTATATAAGATATATAACCCTACTGGAGGGAAGAGTGACTCAAACTCTCAAAAATAACAGAAAGGACAGAAATCCAAGGCAAATGTGATTTAAATAGTTAAAAAAGGGTATTTAAAGTATCTTTTGTTTAAATAGTTAAAAGCATAAGGAACTCAATTGCAGAAGAATAAAGAGATATAAAGATCAACAATGACTGATACAACACTCTCAATCAACTCGTAAAATTATCAAATATTCAGAATTTATTGTTATAAACAAA
>JABWDY010001975.1:1011-16998 GCA_013358455.1 Thalictrum thalictroides | reverse complement strand
ACGATCATTGTGAGTTAAGTGTGTTTTGGTTTCATAGTGCAGACACCCACACTCGACAAGTAAAAATGAGTTGATTTTCATTATTGGGAACTTAAATTGTTACTATCTGTTAGATATGAAAGAGCATTGAATAAACAGCGAAAAGAAACTACAAACATCATAGAGCAATTTATTTTTTTATTTTTCTGAAACAAAATGATTATGATTATTCTGAATAATACACTGTGAGGCAAATAAACTTCTAGTGGAATCAACACATGACCATAACATTTGCACTAGTTTGGATGAACTATTTTTTTAGACATTGCCCTTCGCGCAAGTAGCAACTGGGAAGTGATGTGCATTATGTGGTTTGGTTGAATGACTGGATAATTTTATAATATAAAGCTTGTAGAGAGCACAGTGGTGAAAAACTGAAAATGCAATACACATTGATCATCTAGAGGGTCAATTTGTGTGTGGGAGTCAAATACTCAAAGGGGACGAGGTCTGGAACAGGAGGTTAGTTCGCTTTGGATGAATAAGAGAAATGGCATGGCTAGAGCCCAGGAATAGAGTCAGGATTGGGTTTAGTGTGGTATTCATCCCCCAGTTTCTGGTTGTTGACCAGCAAACATGGGCAGACATATAATCATTTGAAAATTGATACCTGGGCTTAAGTTGACAATAGGAAATCATTACTTGTTGGCGTTGCCAAAAGACTGAAAAGAGAAAAAAAAAAGATGGGGGAGTATTGAACTTAAGTTTGGAAGAAAACTTCAAATTCTTTTTCAGAGGCTTGGGTTCAATTATCAATAGCAGATTAACAGCCAGTTTGAAGGACGATGGAGGTGTTTTATACCTAAACAATAGGCTTAATATATGAATAATCGAATTGAAATGAAATCCACAGTACTGCTTCATTTGATTATAGTTGTCAACTTGATATATGCATGCGTTGTTTACTTACTGTAGGAAGTAAAGGGTATTGTAGGCATTTAGTGTGTGGTTTAGTCCCACACAGCTTAGATATAAGTTCTAAACATACAAAGCAATTATCTGTCTATATACAGAGAGTGAAACCACATAGAACTTATATCTAAGCTATGTGAGACTAAACCACACACTAAATGCCTACAATACCCTTTACTTCCTACACTTACTATAAATAGTGCATCATGGAGAGTCAACTCCAAAGTATTTGGGACAAGGACTAAGGTAGTGATGCACTGATGCATAACGTATAATAGTGTAATGTTCTCAAGTCTGTTTATTGCGATTCTGGAAAGAGAACTGCAATGTTTGCATTTGCAAATTGTGGGAGAGAATATATATCGACTCCAGGCTACACACGCTATTACACCTCAGATTTGAAGAGATTGACCTAGTGTTCGTTAGAAGCTTCTATTACATCCTCACTCTTATTGATAACATGAGAGAGTTTGAGTTGGTTTCTCAAATGAGTAGTCTAAGGCTCTAGCTCAAGGTTCCCGAAAGCCTTGCTCTCTGTAATTTATTGTTAAAGGTGCCTCCACTGTTCCCTGCGCCAGAAGGTGAACCACCCTGTCTCACACCTTGATTCGTTCCTGATAACAATAACAAGAAATAAATGATGGAGTTTCTTACATTTTTCCCTTCATGTATGTTCTGTATAAAGTCATTCGTCGAGTGATATTTTATCTTGTGGGAAGTAACTACTCTGAAGTTTGATTTTTTTTTTTTTGTAGACTCAAGGAATGAGGATAGGAGTAGTGCCATATACAAGTACATTGTCTGCTTTGAGGAGAATAGCTCACGAGGAGGGTGTTCGTGGATTATACAGGTGTACTCTCTCTTTCAAGTATTTGCTGATAATATTTTTTGTCATTTGAAAAGATTGTGTCTGACTTTTGGCTTGGTGAACAGCGGTCTTGTGCCTGCTCTGGCAGGAATCAGCCATGTTGCTATTCAATTTCCAACATATGAGAAAATCAAAATCTATCTGGCTGAGCGACGTAATATCTTATTTTCTATACTACTTGTGCTTTGTATTGTGTACCACTTATCCATCTACTAAGATATTTTGATTTGTCTTGAATCTTTTGTTGTTAATTTGTTATCAGACAATAAAACCCCTGATACACTTGGTGCACGTGACGTTGCTATTGCCTCATCAGTTTCCAAAATAGCTGCATCAACATTGACATATCCACATGAGGTAAGATCTGCAGAATATCCACAATTTCTCATTTATTTTCGCACTGTTTTCTTGCTTCGCTGCAGTCAATATAACATGTATATCTCTTGTATCTTGTTGTACTAATTAGGCATCTAGCTGTACTAACCTGTCAAAAACTATTGGTAGGAAGCCTTGTGTTGTTTACATGGGTTTTGTATGTAAAACATCATTGTAGATCTTTGGATTTTATTCTGTTCATGCAGTTCTTTATTTCATGACATGAGCTAAAGCTTCATCAGTAATATAATGGATTCACATGTTCATACATGTTGAGGGTACTGTGCTGCGTGACTACACTTCTTGTGCTGAGCAGTCAAGTACTACCCAATTGGATAATTTGATTTGGAGAAATAATTACTATTCTAGAGCTAATCCAATCATATGGAAAAAGGGGAATAATTAACACAATAGAAGAAATCCAATAGAAGAGTATGTTATTTCTTGAATTGTATTACTATTCTAGAGCTAATCCAATCATATGGAAAAAGGGGAATAGTTAACACAACCGAAGAAATCCAAAACGTGGAAACTTTGGACATAGGTTTGATGTTATCATTATGTCTTAACAGTTTTAAGAGGTGTCCAAACTGGTGCCCATGTCCTCTATTGCCTCAGTGTAGTTGTAAAATAGTGGTTCTTACTTTTCGAGCAATCTCTATCTTTACAAGTTTATCTTGCTATTTTTTAAGCATGAAAAACCCTTTTGGACATTTCTTTTGACTTCTCTACTCCTGTAAATGCTCTTTCAAGTTATTTTACCTGATTATCTACAAACACATACCATACGTACTATTTAGTACTGGTCATAAGTGTGATTCTGACTACTGTGCTTTACAGGTTGTGCGTTCGAGGCTTCAAGAACAAGGTCACAACTCTGAGAAACGCTATGCTGGTGTTATTGACTGCACTAAGAAAGTTTTTCAGAAAGAGGGTCTCGCTGGATTTTACCGTGGTTGTGCCACCAATCTTCTCAGAACCACCCCAGCTGCTGTAATAACATTTACCAGCTTTGAGATGATTCACAGGTTTCTTCTTACCTTATCACCTCCTGAGCCACAACCTCACGCGCTTTAAAGACATATTGGATTCCCACTTGCACCGCACCCCAGACATCAGAGTAGTCTGGGCCAGTGTAGCTTTGCTTCACATTTTTTCAAAGGGCAAGGTATTCAGGCTGTTGTTCTCTGTTTCCATTGATGATTGGTAGTACATCTTTAATTCAAGTAGAAGATTGGTCATACATCTTTAGTTGATAGCAGTACATGGGAATTTTTTCCCACTTCAAATTATAAGAGGTGGGGCGGTGCAGCGGTGGTGTTTCTAGCCTTCAAGAACAGACTGTACGTCAGACATTCTGAAGGTAGTGCCCTCCACCGGTGCAAACATCTATACAAAGTGATAATGACGATAAAATAGGTTTTGTGATGTGAGTAGACATTTGATTATGTATAACATTGGTGACTATTTGTCCAGAACTGGGATAATCTAAATCATATAATTTAGGATTATGAAAATTCTTGTTGTGGATTTTTTTTTTAATGTTCGGATCCTGGTTGTTATTTTGTATTTTTGGTGCGCATTTCATGCACATTTGTTTGCACTTAGATTGACTGACAAACTGTAACGTGACCAAGGATAAAAGTCACTGAATAATATTAACACCAGGGCCTTCTGTTCAGATTTCTACAACCACAACCCGATCAAAAAGACAAAACTCAGGTATGCATCTCCCTTTTAAGACACTACTTGGGCCTTAAAAGACTACTACCTTTGTACCCCAGAAAAGAAAATGGATTTCCTGTGGTTTGTGAATGTCAATTGTATGTAGCAGATACACGATTACTGTAAACATGTGCCAGGCTTAATTAAACTTGACTTTTGTTGTTAAAGACTAATCAATACCATCTCTTCCATGACTTTAGTACTGTTCCTAGTTCTCCTTCTAAGAGCTAACGGTTACAGCCAACCGTGGATGCCCTATTCTTTTACAGTATAACTTTTGAAAGCAGAGCCACAATAAGGAATGGGAGCTCAGGCAGCCCAGTACAACTACATACTTGTCGTTGGTGAAGAGGAAGTGAATGCTGGACAGGTACATCGTACATGTCAGGGGAGAGATAAACAAGGTCAGTCTGTTATGAATATTAAAAATTTGCTGGAGCATATAGAGGAAGAAATAGCAGCGTCATTCTATCTTGCTGAATATTATTTATTGTTAACTGCAATCTGGATACTTGTACAATTTGAACGGTACATTCGTGAAACCAAAAGACTAATGGTATAAAGCTTATTGCAAAGTTTTCGACATGTTTAAACAAACCAAGTCTTATTAATCATCAGTTTGATTTATTTATTTTTAGTAAGTTGAACATGAACACCATTTGGGAACAGCAAAGCAGGTGCTCGGCTTTTCTCTCCACCCTTGATAATCGTCCACCTGAAATTGCAGACGTTAGAAGTTCAGCCCTTCTGTTTGAGAGTTGTGGTGCTATGTGCTGTGTGAATTGCTACTATCTGCAAATGGACTGTCAATCCTAATACCTATACTTGGTGACCAAGCAATGGAAAGACAGCCATCTGCAACTTGGCCATGTCTGCTTCTACACAAAATCTCGAGCCACCACCAAAGGCGACGGAGTTCTTAGAACCACCAGTTGCATCCACATCCTTTTATAGTAGTGATCGAAGTAACACAACTACTGTGACCTTCTGAATTGAAAAATATTAATCATTATTATAAAAGCCTAAATTCAAATTTCTTTCTGACCTTCCATCGCCATGGATTGAAGATAAGAGGATCTTCATATTTTAAGGGGTTCAAATGAACTGTTGTTTGACTGATCATGACTGCCCACCCTTGTGGAATTGTGCATCCTGCACGATTTTTACTAGTTCCGTTAGTGTAAAATTTATGTAGAAAACTAACAAGGAAAAGGTGGTACTAGTGTTTTTGAACATGCCTTTCAGTTTGACCTCTTTCATTGTTTTTCTAAATAACACTGGTGTGACGCTTGCCAGTCGTAATATTTCATTGATAACCTGAAAATGACTGGGCAGGTTTAGTTTGACTGGAGTCTGGAGCAACAAAACATAGAAGGCAATATGTTAATTAGGATTGCAAACTTACCATGAAGGTGAATGTCATTGACTTTTGCGGTTTCTTATGATGGTCTCGTGCTCTTTTTGATCATGATTTTTGATGGATTAATAAGTTATATGCATCAATCTATGCCGATACAGTATATTTTATGAACCTTTAACTCTTCCAGGACTGCAGGATGTTCGACCAGAAACTTCATGCCAAGAGTGAGAGCTGAGGAAGTTGTCTCAAAGCTAGCAAAGAAAGTACAAATATCAAATCTAGAGCAAATCCTTCAGTCAGGATGGAATCCTCTTTCTTTAACTCTTCAATGACGAGATCAAGGAAATCTCCATGATGCATTTCAGGTGAGGCACGCCTCTCGTCTAATGTATGCTTTAAGAACCTCATTGCCTTCTTTCGACCCTATTCAAACTCAGGGAGTTTGAGACAAAAATCATCAGATAATAATTCAGTGAGTTCAATTTAAAAACTGATCCATTTTTAAAATGCAAGAGAGGTGGAGGGAATCATTTCGTAAAGATACCTGTAAACATTTATAATAAGTCCCAGGAATGTTGACAGGAAAGGAGATTAGACCCTTTATAAAATCCGCAAAGTTCTCTCTTAGCTTGGCAGAAAACTTTGCTTCATCATAACTAATCATCTTCTTAGCAGTCAAATAGAAAATCATCTGTACAAGATAGATTATACTGTCAGATAAGAGACTTGGGTGGTACAAATACATAATCATAACTGATAATGATTTATATTTTTTACGGCTGAAATGCTATCTTTAAGTTCCACACTTTGCTGGCTAGACCATAACTGCAGATAAGTACGAGCATTCTGTTCCATTTCAGGTAGTTTTTGTTTCAGGTTCTCTGGACCAAATAAACTCGATACGAAATTTCTCAAATACTTGTATACAAAAGTATCCACATCTTGCACATTGCGGCCACCAAAAATCTCTGTAAAGCTGTCCATGTACCAACTCTTAAATAGTCGCCCTTCTTTTTGGAAGATAAAATGGTTAATCTCAGCATCAGTGGATACAACAACAGGATAACCAACTAGACTAGTGCGAAACAGCGAACCATATCTGAAAAGAAATGACACTCTCCAGTCAATCATTTATATATGTTCTTAACAAGTTTCACGACAAAAATTTATAACGGAGTAAACTTACCTATTCATCTCCTCTGTAAGGAAAGGTGAAATGTCAGACGATGAGTAGGGAGCAAAACACTTGAGCGTTTCTCCTATTATTGGCAAACCCATTTAACCTGGTGGGAGTATACCATTGCACCTTGGATTTCTCCATCTGTGGAACCAATGAGTAAAGCTACAATGAACAAAACGACCGGCCACATATTTCACTCTACCAGTTTGACGTAAACAATACAACATTACAGATTATCAGAATTATACTTGCTTCAGGGTATTCGAAATTTTGTCCAGGTTAGTTCTACCCTTTTTATGAATTGTATTTTTAATATACTCATATTTAGGTTAATGGACAGGGCACAGGACTTCCAATTTCAAACCACATATATTAGTATATTACAAGGCTTAGAGGCTATCACTTTAAGAACACCATTAAGACTCAACAACTTGTGTATATTTCGTTCTCAACTGCCCCAAATAGCCATATTCAAAGCCACTTGGGATCTCTGTGGAACTATTTAATTTGTGTACAGTATAGATGTAAGGGCGGGAATAGAATTCTCGAATTTCGGGCCTTCATCTGAATTTTCGCATGTCTGGGAGTCTGGGACCATTAGGTACGCGAGTGTACATATTGTAGAGAAATAACAACAATAAGATTGAAAGTGAAATAATGGCTGAGGCGCGGATCTAGGTAGCTCTCTTTAAAATGTTATTTCACTCATCTACAGATTTACAAGCTGGTGCAAGATCAGTGTAACCTCTAGGATACAACAACCTTAACAATTTCTCAAGTAACACTGCACTTGTTATTGAGAAGATAAATACACCAATTCTTTAGTTGATGTTAAACTCTGTTTTTCTTTGTATTTTATAAAACCAAATAACTAGATAGATAATGCATGGAAGGATTAGATCCTACTTTATCTCATTCACAACGGAATAGAGGATTAGATCCTATTTTATCTCATCCACAACGGAATAACATACTTAGTAAAATCACGTAGTGAATACTTAGTCAAAATATTGGTTTAACTTTTAATGGGCTAAAAAGGTCGTTTTTGCATACTTCATTGTTTTAGCCCAAACATTAAAATTCTAACACATATGGATAAAGTTAAGGTAAAATGAGGTTTTTATCCATGCAGGGGTGGCTTGAAGTTTATCATCCCTTTGTAGGCATGTAGGTTATTTCCATTTTCAATACCAGGTTTCATTTTGCAAGTTCATTACACACATATGTGAATTGAACTCATTCTAAGTTGATTTGATCATCAATTATGTTAATCCAAACTAGAATTTATTGTGATAGATAACTGATTGTTTCATTACAATGATAACAATATCATGATGAAATTATTGGTGTTTTGCATTTGTTGCACTTGTTTGTTTATGTATATACTCGTATGAATTTGGGGGCCAATAATAATTTAGAACGTTTCTATTTTGAGAGATGAGTAATTTCATGGTCAAGAACATTTTACACCTGTCAAACACAATTTTCTGAATTACAGGTTGACGGTAATTTACAGAAACATGAGTAACTCAAATATGCTCTTCATAGTGTCTGCATGGTTGTTTCAAAATTCGATATGTATGTATATGTTATAGAAGAAAGACACAAGAACACTTTGTATTAATCTTACTTGAGTTCCTTACAAGATATATATATATATATAACCCAAACACAAGTGTTTGGGTTATACATCAGCTGCAGGTGGCTATAGCATAGAGGTGGCTATAGGTTGATGTTAAAGTCTTCACCATATATAAATGGTATGTGTGCTATAGAGGTGGCTATAACATAGAAATTTGATTCTTAGACTTCAACACACTTGGTCAACATCAGCTGCACATTAAGATTAATGACTTTATATCCTAACACCATTCTCACTATCAGTATACAGAGTCTGCTGAAGTAGCTAATAATATTATTTCTTGTTAACTTCAATCTGATCTTTGTACAATTTTAACGGTTCATTGTTCTAACCAAAAGATTACTGGCATAAAGCTTAATGCAGAGTTTTGACATGTTTAAACAAATCCAAGTCTCAATAATCATCAGTTTGATTTATTGATTTTTAGTAAGTTGAACATGAACTCCATTTGGGAACATCAAACCAGGAGCTCGGATTACCTCTCCTCCCTTGATAATCGTCCACCTGAAATATTAGACGTTAAGAAGTTCAGCCCTTCTGCTTGAGAGTTGTCGTGCTATGTACTGCATGTGTAAATTGCTACTATCTGCAAATGGACTGTAACTCCTAATATATACCTATACTCGGTGACCAAGCAATGGAGAAAGACAGCCATCTGCACCTTGGCCATTTCTGCTCCTACACAAAATCTCGAGCCACCACCAAAGGCGATGAAGTTCTTAGAACCACCAGTTGTTTCCACATCCTGTTATATTAGTGATCGACAGGAAACAAAGAGTTGAAGTAACACAACTACTGTGACCTTCTGAATTGAAAGGTACTTACAATCATTATTATAAAAGCCTAAATTCAAATTTCTTTCTGACCTTCCATCGCCATGGATTGAAGATAAGAGGATCTTCATAATTCAAGGGGTTTAAATGAACTATTGGTGGACTGATCATGACTGCCCACCCTTGTGGAATCGTGTAACCTGCATGATTTTTACTATTTCTGTAAAATTTCTCTAGAAAACTAATAAATAGTGCAAAGGTACTAGTGCTTTTAAACATGCCTTTCAATTTGACCTCTTTCAATGTTTTTCTGAATAAACCTGGTGCGACGTTTGCCAGTCTTAATATTTCATTGATAACCTGAAATGTAATGACTGGGCAGATTTAGTTTGACTGGAGTCTGGAGCAACACAACATAGAAAGCAATATGTTCTAAGGATTGCAAACTCACCATGAAGGTGAATGTCATTGATTTGTATTCAATCCAAGTCAGCCCTGTATCTTGACTTTCGCGGTTTCGTATAATGGACCCGTGCTCTTTCTGGTCATGATTTATGATGTATTAAGGAAGTTCAGTGTTTGATTAACAAGTAATATGCATGAGCCTATGCCTAATAAACGATATAGATATATTTTACGAACCTTTAACTCTTCCAGGACTAGAGGATGTTCGACCAGAAACTTCACGCCAAGAGTGAGAGCTGAGGAAGTTGTCTCATAGCTAGCAAAGAGAAGTACAAATATCAAATCTAGAGCAAACCCTTCAGTCAGGATGGAATCCTCTTTCTTTAACTCTTCAATGATGAGATCAAGGAAATCTCCATGATGCATTTCAGGAGAGGCACGTCTCTGGTCTAATGTATGCTTTAAGAACTTCATTGCCTTCTTTCGACCCTAATCAAACCCAGGGAGTTTGAGGCAAAAATCATCAGATATTAATTCAGTGAGTTCAATTTAAAAAGTGATTTATTTCAAAATGCATGAGATGTGGAGGGAAATACCTGTAAACATTTATAATAAGTAGTCCCAGGAATGTTGACAGGAAAGGAGATTAGACCCTTTATGAAATCCGCAAAGTTCTCTCTTAGCTTAGCAGAAGACTTTGCTTCATCATAACTAATCATCTTCTTAGCACTGAAATAGAAAATCATCTGTACAAGATATATAGGTAATACTGTCAGATAGGAGACTTAGGTCGAGCAATACATAATCATAAACAGATAATGATTTATATTATTTACTGCTGAAATGCCGTCTTTAAGTTCCACACTTTGCTGGCTAGACCATAACTGCAGATAAGTACGAGCATTCTGTTCAATTTCAGGGAGTAGTTTTTGTTTTAGGTTCTCAGGACCAAATAAACTCGATATGAAATTTCTCAGATACTTGTGTACAAAAGTATCCACATCTTGCACATTGAGGCCACCCAAAAGCTCTGTAAAGCTGTCCATGTACCAGCTTTTAAAGGTACATCTTCTCTACGAGGAAAGGTGAAATGCCAGACGATGAGTAGGGGGCAAAAGACTTAAACGTTTCTCCAATTATAGGCAAACCCATTGAACCTGGTGGGAGTATACCATTGCACCTTGGATTTCTCCATCTGTGAGGCCAATGTGTAATGCTTATTACACTTAAATCTACAATAATGAACAAAACGACTGACAACATATTTTACTTAGGTCTTATGTACAAAAATATAATCACAATTTTCTATTACTGAAGATTACGCTGAAAGAAATTAGTAGAGAAGAAATTCATCAGGTTGCTCAAGAGTAGAGTTGAATGATGTTATGAGGTTGGGGCATTTAAATAGTGACCAAGGATATAAGGATGAACCAAATCTTGAAATGACACTTTCTATACGATATCTGCCGTCTGAATCTCCATAACTTGAATAAAACTATATATATATATTACGAGTTAACTATCTAATTTGTTATGTCTGTCGAGTTCATTGTTGATATGCATTGTTTGCTTCAGTTTGTAGTTTGTTAGGAAACAATTTACTAGTATAGAGTATCATCCTTTCGACTGTATTAATTGCTAAAACCCTTCTCTCTCCGCATTTACTTGCTAAAACCCTTCTTCTTCTTCTCAACAAAACCGGTGCATTGTTTTTTATTTCAATCGAACTTCCTCACCATTCCTCATCAATTCGATATTTAAAATCTATTTGTACTCTGATTTACTACCTTCCCCACTTGATTTGAGGTTAGTATCATTTTTAATGGAATTTCAATCTTTTTTCTTATTCATTTTGCAGAATTTTTCAATGAGTTTCAGTGTTTTTCCCAATTAATTTTGGTGAACTTTTATTTACAATTTGCTGTAATTCCAACTCAACAAAGATGTTAAATTACATCGATTCCTTTCCAACTTCCAACTCCATCCCTCGGTTTCCAAAGGTAAGCCTCATCTATCCCCCATCTTATTTTTTTACCATTTTATCTCATATATTCTGCAATTCAGAATTTGATTGGCTTTTGGGATTCTCTCTTATCAACTTCGCTTATTTGAAGTGATCAAATGTATTAAGACGTGTGAATCGATTCCAATTTGGAGAAATGCAAGTTGGAGAAATTTTAATTTTGCAAGTAATAGTTTACTGATTACGTTTCTACATCTATTAGCCAAAATCAGGTTAGAGTTCTCCTCCCATGTTTATCATGTTTAGCCAAAATGTTGTTAATCATGTTTGCATTCTGATTTTTATCAGCCACAAGAATCTAATTTAACTGAATTTCTAATGATATATTTACAATATGTTTACAAAGATTAATAAGAGATTCTCCTAGGAAATCTGCACTCAATAAATTTTGAGTGAAGAAGAGAATAATAGGTTGCAGATCAAGAGAGAAAGGGGTTAAAGAAAGAACCCATATTGACCTATTAAACTTTTTCATTGACATAACATAGTAGATTTGGTTAAGCAGTATTTTTGGTGTGGCAAATATTGTTAATAGTGCAAACCAATATGAAATGGTAAACTCTCAGTCCTAATCAAATCTTTGAACAACAGGTTGAGGGATGCAGGTTTCGAAAATTTGTTGAGACCTGTTGTTTTCTACTTTTCTATAAACACAATCACACTTGACTAAGCAGCATAAAATCATGCCATAGTACTTTTCATTGTCTTGCAAATTGATCATGCATTTAAATCTTTCCAATCATCATTGTCTGGCTATTAGCCAAAGATGTTGTTTGAGATGTCCACCTCTAACTATTTTTCTTCTGCAGAGATCAGAGAATTGGTATTTAGCTTCTAGATTATTTGGAAGTGCGACTGTCAGTTGGGTTTATGATATTTTTTTCCATCCTTGGTATGTAAACAATGTTTGAATTTGTTCTGCAAATGAATTAACGTTTTGTTATCAACCATTTGTAATGTATTAAGTATGTAATAATTTCTTTGATTTGAATATTCCAGGAAAATTTATCAATTTATCCCCATTAACGGATGTGTATGAATAAATGTCTGGGGTTCCCCAATAATCGATAGGACCAATTCAATTTTTAACGTTATTTGATTACTTAATTAGAAATTTGGTTGGTTTATCTCATCTGAATAGATGTAGTGTTTACTAGAGTTTCAATGTTAAGTGCCAGAGTTTAGAGCTCCAGTTGTGTCATAATGTCATGCATTGCAATCTAGACTATTTATAGGCTGGATTGATCAGTCATTGGTAAGGCATGGCAAGACTTAAGTATAGACACAAGTGAAAGCCCTTTACAGTCCTGTCAATTCGACATTAATTATTCATCTTTTTATGCTATGATTGAATTTCATCTATATACTTTTAAAATGTTAGGTCCAACCTTATGTCTTATTGTGTTATCATTTGTTTGGTTAATTTCCAACTTAAGTTCATTTACATTGACTCTTAGTTTATGTCAAATTTTGGCAACTATCCTAACTAAATGGCGCTATCTTACCATAGGAGGTAAAGGGGATGTTACCGAAGATCAAGTCGAAGCTGCCACAGTACCTTCTACTAGAAGGTATAAAGCTAACCTGTTGTAGATATTCTCATGAAATCGAGAAAAGTGTTATTTTGTTGTACCACATTCGTTTAATTTGCTACATTATTACTGTTTTTTAACTACAGACTACACATTAAAAACATTTATAATAAGGATGGGGTTTATATATTCTAGCCTGCTTATCCACATATAGAAGCTTGGACAAGAAGTTCCTTTGGGCTATATCCAAAAAGAGGCTACCTCCTATCAGCCTCTGTTATATAACTCCATTGGCTTGGCTTTCCAAGCCTCAACAATTTTTGGAAATGCTAAACTTGACTTTATTTTTTGGTGAATTAGTTTTAGTATTTGGCAGAATTACATTGATGATAAGATTTCAATGTCGGATTGGCATGATTTTTGTTGGCCTTCAAGATTGTGGTTTATAGGCTCATGGGGTACATGGTAGCTTAATTGTAATTTTGTCAATAGGCTTTACTGTCTCATTCTATGTATATAGGCTCAATAAGAAAATTATTTAGTTTTACTATGTAAATAATATGATATTTGGATTTTCACCAATATTTTAATCTCTACCAAATTGCTGCTACTTTGGGAAAGAACTGTTGCATATATCTTTATTGTTTCAAATAACACTCATTGAGACTGATAAAATGATAAATAAGTCAAAAGGCCTTGATATAAACTGATGGAATTTGGAAGCATAAATTTTAACTTGCAGATAAAAAGATGAAATAAGCTGTTTCATAACATAATAATAGATGTGGAGAAAAATGTAAATTATAACTTCCATTTATTTTTTGTGCTGGAATTTCATGAAGAGACTGAGGACCGAAAATAAATATACATGAAGTTTAACATACTCCACATTTTGCTACATAATATAATTATATTTGAGTTTTGCAAGCTTATTTGGCTACTATTAGTTGTTTTGTTACTTTTTCTTTTTTCATTTGTTTTTGTGTGTTTTCCCGTATGTTTTGGAGAACTAAATTTCATATTAAGATTTAATTGAATGCTTAACATTATCTTCATTTTATGAGGTTCCATTTTTTGTTGAACATCTTAACGCAACGTTTGAATGAAGGTGTAATCGCCAATGTCTAATTATATGTTCGATTCATTCTATACAACTCAACCGAATAAATGATGATGTAAGGATCCAACTAAAATTTATCACTTCACGGGTCTGCCTACTTATAAAACAAACAATGCTCATTAATACACCCTATTTACTAAAACAAATGCATCATTCAATTGTACTAAATTTACATTAGTATGACCGTAAGATCTGTCAGGTCTTTCATATATTAATTCATTTTTCAAAAGTTTAGCTTCCCGTGGAGAACCAAAATAAGAAATTAACCAATAATATTATTGTATCTTTGATCGTGCATATATGCATTTCTTTTGTCAAGATGATTTCATATATATTTTGAGTTTAATTTTATAATGGTTCTATTTTGAGTAGAAGATCTTAATAATTTAAGCCATTACGGGTGTACACTATGAATGATGATGACGATTCATTCTATACCGAATAAATCGTGACATAACCCATCCAGCTATAAATAACCGACTAACCCGTGCCATAGCACGGGCCCACCTACTAGTACACAAGTAAACATAAACATGTTCTACATACATATCCTTAATTTCTAGCTATCATTAAAGGAATTAATGACGAAGTCGGTAAGATAATTTGAGCTTAATTGTTATCTACAAATTCATTGAGACAAGAACAATGAAGATGCCACACATCAACTAACAGGAATTACAGGACCCTACTTAGGTATGGAGAATTGTGATAGATTGAATGGTTCCATGTCCCTTAATAGGTGGAACGAGATCAGGTAAGGTACGTGCGAATACTGAACCAACTGCTGGCATATTCTATATAAATGGAGGCATGAAAGCTTTATGGAAAGAGAGAAAACAAACCAAAACTTGTTATCAGAGCTTCATCAGCATCTTTAACTAGAGCTGTAAAAATATAAAAGAAAGTCTGGATGACTGGCAATCTAGCTTTTCCAAAAAAAATTCATACCGCAATATATCATCATATTGTATAACTGAAATAGATATCATAAGTCATAAAAAAGAGTGGTACCGGCCATTCTCTTTAATTTATGTCTGTCTGTAGACATTCCATACTGCTTTTCTGCTGTATAGTATATGATATTTTTGTAACAGATGGATGTGAATCACAGAACTTGTATATACTTATAGTTCATCTTTCTCTCTCTGTCATGATATTCACACATGGTGATTTAAAGTTAGTACATACCAAATTTTTTGTTTAAACTACTCATCATATCCATCACAAAATGAGGTTTTATAAATGAGTTGAGTTGTTTAATTACTTCAATGATGATGGATCACCACATGACTATGTATTAAAACTTCTTTAGTTCTGAAACACAAAAGTATTATTTAGAAAGAGATGGAATAAAGTTGTGTTATGTTATCTCTTCATAGGTTATACATAACATTGCTTCAAAAAGAAGAACACCTCATTTTATTTATTTAAAAGCTATAAGACTAATTCTTTGATTAGTTTGATTAACTTCTTTTTCTTTCTATTAACACTACATTATGCCATTAATAAAGAGAGAAAGAAGAAGGACCTACATTTTGAAACTAATCATGCATAGAAAAAGGCTTTTGGAAACTTTTTCTTCTATTGGAAGATCAATACAGCTACAAGGCCCATCAAATTTAAATAAACTAAAGGCTAGGAGACAATCTATGGAAATGCTACAACCAACTTCTTCACCTTGTCAATTCCAATATGCAAACTAAGAAGCATTTACACCATTGATATATAAAGAGATGTGATCATATGTTCCAGACACATAGGGTAGCCAAAAAAGCATGTTTGACCGAGATGATCAATGAAATCGTACAATTGGATATGTCAGTCATTTTATGGTGGTATATATCAACATGTTTTTGGTGAATGGTGACACCAATCTTCATAGATGTGTGTTGGGGCCGGGGGGTTATTTAGTTACCATGGGTGAGGGGTCATTGAACCCGGCCTACAAGCTTTCACTCCACCAAAAGAAATGGTAATGTTGTTTTCATGATCATTGCCAGAGAATATGACTAACATCCCCACTCACAAAAAAA